>JAKCPI010019570.1:0-16606 GCA_023213315.1 Euborellia annulipes
TTTTTCATATATTAGATAATATATTCGTTCGAAATATATATATATTTTTTTTTTAATTTCGCGAATATATTAATCCAACATTGGTCCATTCCATTCCGCTCCAGTTGGCCAACTTCATAGTCGTTTAGCTCTGATGATCCCAGGACTCGACTGTTGCCGTTTCTCTTTATTCATTCCTTCAGGCTCTATTTATTTAACCTGCCGATGATTTTTTTTTCTTTCTTCTTTTTTTTTTTTAATCAACTCTCTGTTTGATCCAATAACAGAAAACAAAGTACATTTACTCTCTCTTTCTCGGTGTGTGTATGTTTGTTTGTTTGTGTGTGTCTGTATTCGTGCATTGTTCGAAATGTGTGTTATCTCATTGGGAAAGAACGCTACACGAAGGCCCCGAATATTTATTATAGCCTAGTATTGTATTTGTTGGACAAGAGCCATTGAGCCTCCCACGCAAAGCAACAAGGGACCTTCTTCTTCTCAAAATAGGGCCTTAGAGACTTAAAATCGTATTAATTAATTAGGCAACATCTGTAAGATAAAATTATTTACACCATAAAATTTTGACTTTATATTTCTTTTCATGGTTTATGCTTTTTCTTACCTATATATGTTAATATATTTAGAGAGAAAGTATTGGTTTCATGGTTTCACAATCTTCAGACTTTCAAGTCTAACCTCAACAGGCATCTTCTCAGTTCCCGCAGTTGAGTTTCCCCTTTATACTTCTCCTTTTGTTTTTATTTTCTTCCTGGCTGCATGTGACTATTTGTCATTATAGGTCTTCGGACCTTATGCACCCATTCCAAAAAAAAAAAAAAAAAAAAAAAAAAAAATGTAAAAAGTTCAATATCAAGATTTTGATGGATATAAAGTCTCCTGAGTCCAAAAAAGGGGTTTTCGCAACATGGTCTGTTTGTCTGTGAACAAAATATCTTAAGGACTAAAAGAGCTAGGAGGTTGAAATTTTTTAATTTAATAATAGCCACCCTCCTGGCACGTGACACAAAGCTTTTGAACAAAATCGGCCAAAATGTACTAGTATTATAAATAATAAGGGTTATCGTAAAAGTCTTAAATGGCCTGAGTTGCCGAAAAGACTGTGTGAATGTGTGTGTGAGTGTGAGTGTGAATGAGAAAAAACTGTGAATGTTTTTTATAGTTTTTTTTTTTTTTTTTTTTTTTTTTATTAAGGTAGGCAGCTTAGGCCATCCATTCCACACAATAAATACAATTATAAAATACAATAATATCAAAATACAACATAGCTTTAAAACAAATACAATAAAAAAAACATATTAAAACAAAACAATAACAATACAATATCAAAACAATAATAAAACAAAGGAGGTTTATTATAGTTAAAAAAAAAATTAGCAACAATGGCGGATATTTTTTTTTGTAGTGTGAATTGGCAGTAATATATTAATAAAAATCTGGTGTGCTGTGTTTGCCACACCAAATTTTTTGTGTCGACATATGTTTAGTTTCCCCCTATATATTAAAATTCAAGATATAATAAAATTTATAAGTATAAAGAAATATTTATATTTTGTTACCATGGCAACCATTTCTCCTATCTTTCCTATGAAATACAAAAGTAAAGTGGTGTTCAGAAAATTTCAATGGCAAAATGAGAATATACATTTTAAAGAGCATCTAAAAAATAATTGATTTTTGAATTTTAATCAAAATCTTTTAAGCGAATTTTGAGAAAATCGAAAAAAACTGAAAAAGTACCGTACATAAGAAAAGTACTAGTACTCTGGCCGATTTTGATTAAAAGCTTATTTTCACTCTCCAAGGGGGTACCTAACTTAAATATAAAATTTCAGCCACGTAGCTCAATTCCTTCATGCTTTAAATTGAACACACACAGACAGACAGACCATGTTGCAAAAATCACTTTTTTGGTCTTCAAAACGTGTATTTCCATCAAAATCTCGACAACGAATTTATGACATGAATCCAATACTTTCTCTCTATTAACATATATATATATATATGTAATGAATTTAATTTGGTATCCAAATGGCTTAAATAACTAAATTTTTTTTAGTTAAAAAGCAATTTGAACTAAATAACAAATTTTTATTACCATTTTGGTTTATAACTTCTCTATCACTTAAAATATAGAAATAAAAGCATAAATAATTTTCGAAAATTTTATACTAGCAAAAACATAGAGGGCTTTCATTCATTATCACTTGATGTACGTATAATAAAGTATAAATGATTAAAGTCCGAGCAGAATAAAAGCTCTCTGTCCAACCCAGTAGGCGAAATAGTTTATGAGTAAGTTTTATAGAGGGCAGCACTCTCTCGGGGTGCACAGGTCAATGGAGGAAATCACTTGTGTTAGCAATAAACACGTGATTAAATGAAAAGGATGTCAAAAACGTTTTTACTAATCGAGCGAGGGTTTTATTATTTAAAAGCGTCCGACTTTTATCATAATTGATTCAATTAATTCGGTAACAAAAATATCAAGCGAGCTTTAATTTTATGCCGCCAGAAGATTTAATTAAGAGATAAAATCTCTCTCCAGGGATATGGAATTTGACAAAAACAATGGACCCGTGAAAATTGGATATATATATAACAAAAGGGCTTTAAAAATATATATTTATAGAAATAAATTACTGATCCCGAAATAAAACCGTCAAATGTTTCGTGCTATTAATAATTGACATGCTAATTGAAAAATATTTATTATTCCGTTCGGTATTGTAATCTATAATTCTGTCTATGCATCGTAAAAAGATTTCGAATTTTTAAATTTTAATTTCATGTTTTTTTAGAGCAACATGTTTTGAGATATGAAATAATTTTTCAAATATAATTTTTTCTAATTATAAATAAGAAATAGGCTACTGTATTTATTTATTTAAAAATAAAATATTTGTTTTATTAAAATTTGCTTAAAATTTGGGTTAAATCAGCGATTCCCAAAGCACCGGGTCGCGAAAAAAAATTATAAAATCAAAAAATATTTTGTAATATTTGTATATCAAATAAACAAACAACTTGATATATATATATATTTTTTTTTTTATTAAATTTAAGGTTTTTTGGCAGCGAAAGCCATTTAGCGTCTCTATTTCACCTGGATTGGTAGCCAATCCAATTGAAATAAAGTGTCGCATAAGACGGGATGCGAACCCGCAACCCTTGGTATAAAAGACCAGCACGCTACCAACTACACCAAGAAACGAGGACTAACTTGATATTTATTAAAAAATAAAACTTTTTTTGAAAATAAATGTTTTTTTTTTTTTTTTTTCATAAGGAGGGTCTCGAAAAATTTTAAAACCTCGCACCGGGCCGTGGTCAAAAAAAGTTTGGGAAACTCGGGGTTAAATGATTTTTAGTATAACTAAATAATCCAATAACTACATTTTGAAATAAATTTCTGCCTAAGATGATTATTATGAAAACCTAAATTTTATTTTATTTATTATTTTTTTTTAAATAAATTTACATTTTTTATAATTCTATGAAAACGCTTTTTTAGGACGAATTAGTTTAACCTAACATACTTAATTTGTCCGAGGAAAAACATGCAGGTTCTAACCTAGTCTGTTTCGGTCCGTTGCAGTAAGGTCCGATTTTAGGCTTCGAAAGTGTAAACCAGGCCAAACTGTTAAAGACAAACTGCTCAAGTTTATCCTAACTTCCTAGGATATATTAAACTTTATAATAAAATAAAATTTTGTTTGGGGCAGGCAGGCCTGGTAAATTATTATTGAAATGGGAGTTGATAAAAAATCACTATGGATTGACCCCGCATTGTCCCGAAGAAGAGGTCATTGTTACTCCAAAACGTCGACATTAGCGGAGGAGAGAACCTTAATAAATTTTAAAATCCATGCTCATATATTATCTCTGTATTTATTAACACCCATCTCACTAAATAAATATTTCTATAAATAAAATATTTTAAAATACCCCTAGTCCTATGGCTCAGAGGTAGAGAACAGTGCTGCTTTCTGGTGTCAAAAGTCAAGAGTTCGCATCCCGGCCCAGGCGAAAAATTTATTTAAATTAAATTGGATACCAATCAATTGAAATAAATATGGACGGGGTCTAAATGATCTGAGATGGCACTAGACCTTAAATAAATTAATAAAAAAAAAAATTATTATCAGGCGCGTTCCTACTGGAGGGGGGGGTCTTCCCCTCTCCCAAAAGATTTTAGATAATTTGTATTCTTAAAGTAAAAATTTAGTAAGAAGAGTTTTTACTGAATTTTACTAATTTAAAAAAAAAAATTGTTTCATCCCCCCCCCCCTTCCAAGATTGAACAAAAATTTCAGTCCCCACTCCAAAACAAAATTCCAAGAACTCGCTTCCTTATTATATTTTTACTTTACTATTTCGGACTATTACAAGTTCGCTTATATGTTACCTTGCCAAAATTTTTTTAAAGTTCACCATTACGCGCCCTTACGGTACTTGTAATTATAACTCCTCGTTTTGATAAATAGTATTGATTCTATGGTTCATTATTATTATTATTAAACTTGGCTCAATCTTAATCAGATTGTACCTGCTGAATTGAGGCTAATTTTGCTCACCCTTGCCTGCCCCCTCCTATCAATATTTCACCTGATTGGACCTGGAATTGAAGTCACTCGGCCATCTGCTGGCCCCGCCCACCGCCAGCTCCCAATTAGCCAGCACTCGGTACTCACAAAATGGCGAGCCAACCTCCATTCTTCATTTCTAAAATAATTTCAAATATACATTCAACACTCGTTTGTTTTATATCTTAAAAGTACCACCAGTTATTTGATTAAAAATTTTTTTTTCGCAAATTATTAATAAGATTAGAATTAAATACAAATTAAATTATTCGTCATCAGTAACTCTTCACTCACATCAGAATTGTCTCCTCACAATCAAGTAATCATATCTAACTAACATTCTTTTTACTTCTTAAAGTGCGCGTCAAGAAAAACCGTTAAAACACGATTGACTCGAGGTGGCAAGAGATGGCGTTAGTGTTCCCCATAGGAATATAAGGGACTTATTCCATTTCATTATAGAGCTTCCAGCTAATTAATTAAAGGTAGAAAATTAATTATTTTTTAACACAATGATTACTAATTTATTTATCTACAACTTATAGAGCTCCTTTTTTTTTAAATATCTTTTATTTAATGCGATTAATCTAAAAAAAAAATTTATTTTTTCAAAAATCAAAAAAAGGGCTTCTATAAGTTGTAGATATTTTAGATAGCTTTAATTTAAAAAAAAATTGAGGTCGATAGCTTCAAAATTGTGACCGGTGGAATCTCCCAAAATTAGCACCCCGAGACGCGCACCTTAAACTTCCTCCTACTTCGATATCTTTCTTCAGTCATTAGTGTCAGACTTGACTGACACGGTTTGGTTTTTTTTTTCAAATATTTATATAATATTGCTCCTCTTTTCTCTTGATTGCTTTACCGAAATTGTTTTCCTTAATATTTCAGTCATGAAAACTAAATAAGTCATGATCATATTCATAATTCAAATTTTTAAATTAAAAAAAAAATCATCATTAAAATTAAGGTGCGATCCACCGGGACCTGACTTGTGTTTACTGACTGGGTTCTAACCGAATCCGAATTGAGGGAGGTCCACACTAAAACTTGACTGGAGTGACGTAATCTCACTTTTCTGTTATTTGGTATATAAGTATGTCGAAGAAGTAAACAATGTTTTTTACTTGAATGATATTATTTTCCTTCCCAGCAATTTATTTCTAAATAAACTTAATAAAAGTAATTATAGTTATATCAATAAATATTTTTACTAAATTTTAAGTAAAAATATTTCTTAATTGACTATTCAAAAAATAATATCTTATTAATTTAAAAAAATTTGGAATCTATTTGTTTTGACTAACATATATTTCCTGCAATTTTTAATAAAAAATACAAGTTATCTCAATATTATTATTTATTTGTATTATTATTACTTAAATAAAGCCTTATATTGCCAAAAATGTCTTTATTATGGAACCGATCAAACAGCTGATTGAAAAAGTCGGCCATGTTGGCTTCCCAGCCAGCCGGAGTCAGGTCCCGATCCAACAAAATTGGTTAGCCACCAGAGTCCGTATCGTGACGTAGCTCCGCTCAACTCCGTTTCGGCAGCAGTGTGTGCACCTCCATAGAAATACATAGGTTGGGTCCGCCACCGGACTCAACTCAAGTCAAGTCAGGTTCCGGTGTGATCGCACCTTTAATGTTAACTTTAATCAAACATGCCGACGATACTAAATTTTAAAAACAAAAATATAAATATAATCAAATTTTTCAAAAATATAATTATAGAGTTATACTTTTATCGATTCGTTGCTCGTAAAATATAATAAACAGTAAATTTATCATATTTAATCGAATCCATTCGTCTAAGACGATAAATTGATGACGTGTGAACACAATAAAGAGAGAGTGTGAATCGCACATCGAGTTAACGCCCAAACGCTGGTCTCTGTGTGTGAGTGTGTGTATATGTGTGTGATGTAATGGCCACCTAGGGGACACCTCAAAGTTTAAATTTCGAACTTGGCTCCTTTCATTCGAACTTGTTGTCTAATTTAAAGCCTGGTCGATGATAAAGAACCTTCACTCCTACCCTAATTAATACCAGTATATGATTATAGTTAAGACACGATTTTCGGAAATAATCATCAGAGGGTTAGGCGCACTATTTTTTGAAGTAAATTAGTGAAAAATTAATTGTCGTTAAAGCGTTACTAAACTCTGTATCAATCAGAATAGGGATGGAAAAGTCGACTCTGACTTTAGTCAAGAATCGATCTTTAACTGAAAATAATCGACTTTTTAGAATCGAAACTCTTCAAGTCGATTAGAATCGATTCTCGCTGGACAACTTCGACTTTTTCTTACAATATTTACCATCCTTCTTCTTTCCTCGCCTTAATCCCGCGATGCGGGGTCGGCGGACTTGACTCTTTCCCCCAACCCTATCTATTTTTACGACCGGAAGAAATAGGACAGGCCGGCCCGTCGCACGGTCTGACACCTGTTGAAAAGAGGAAGGAAGAGACAGACATTTAAAGAACTGAAGGACTGCCTGTCCCAGCTCGGGCAGCTCGTGGTTGCCATCCACGTACCCACAAGATGTGGGCCCCTGAGCAAACAATATTTTAGCATCCAATGGTAATATATTTTGTGTATTTTGATTGACGTTCATCTTTCTATTAAAATCTACACAGAACACACCAATCAACATGCTTAAGATCGGTTAGTGAAGATATGTGGCATTCTTAATTCCTCAATTTTAATATTTTAATGTTTTATTTTGATACTTAATTTTCATATTTTATTTTGATATTCGGTGCCATATCTCTGGATAAAATTTTCTTTTATAAAAATATTGAAAACAATATTTGTGTGTGTTGTATTTAATAAAATGTTTAAATACTTTATAAATCTTATAAATAAATAAATATATTTAATATTTAATGAGTATCTCCTAAGCACGAGTTAGAGAATTTTTAAAAAGTCGACTTTCAGAAATGATTAATCGATTCCGAGAATCAAAAAATATCAAGTCGATTCCAAAATCAAAAATCGAAATTTCGAGCGCCTTTTCCATCCCTAAATCAGAATGATAGAATTAGTGAAGAGGTCCCATGCGCAGAAGGCCATAAAATGTGAATTTTCTTGCGTAATTTTGCCACTTGGGAACAAGAAAAAGGCTGCTCTCAATGCGCCTAGACCAAACATATTTAAAATCTGTTAATAAATTAATTTTTTTTTTTTTAAATTCTGCTATTGGCTTTAGGCATTCATTATTTCCAATCTTCTTGTTGTGAATTTCGCATCGAAGTTAGCCCTCTTTATTAAAATAAAATCTATTTGCGTTAGGTATTTTTTATTTATTTGACTCTTAAATAAATTTGTTCTTAATTTCTGCGCAGTTATTTAAAATTTGTATTAAAAGATTACTTCAAAAAATTCTATTAACGAGCTTACAAATTCTAAATACATGTACGCTCGATAGTTGATTGTTTTACTTTTTAAATTAAATAAATGAATAAATTTATTTAGCCTGATAACATTTTACAACAGACAATCCCTCAAGGGCCCGTGTAGAAAGTTTTTAGACTAGCACAAAACTAGCTCCATTCAGTTTCGGAATAAATTTCAAACATAATAAATAAATATAAAGCAGAAACATCACAGATGCGCCCCCAGAGAAATTGCTCTCTCACTACAAATCAAGATAAAAATGTCATTTATATTTCAACCTTTCAAAAAAAAAAAAAAAAAATATTTATTTTTGAATTTTTTGGTTTATTTTCTAACTTTTTTTTTCTCTTCGTTTATTTGGCGTTATTATTACTACTCGATAACGTTTTGATATTTTTTTCACCCTTAAAGAGGAGTCGCTCATCAAATCATTTGACCGTCAAAAATTGAAATTTTTGATTTAAATTCATTGCTGATACAAAAATTTAATATAAAAATATATAATTAATATAAAAAATTATTTTTTAATTGCTAATGAGGCGTAGCAAGATTCTTGTTTAGTAGGGGGAAGGTTTGTAGTTGTCGAGCTGGAGATTAATATTAGGGGGAGGAATCTTTTTGTACTATGTGCTTTTACCAAGTATGGTCCATCAATATAGTGTCGAACGTCTAGGGCAGTCGATCAGATTAGTAAAAAAATCGATCCTCAAAAAACTCGAGCGCGTCAGATTTAAACAAAATAAGTTAATTACATGCAGAAAACATAATCCCTTCAATAATCTGACGATTTGAGCGTGACCTAAAAATTTTGAGCGAATCACCAACTGAAAAAAAAAACGATACCAGAAATGTTCGAGCGCAAATGTAGTTTTTTTATTTCAAAGAAAATAGTTTAAAATTTATAGAAATAGCAAATCTGCCGATTTATCGTAAGCCGAAGCATCCTATCCCAAGACTGTAGTATGTACAACTATTGAGAATAATAAATTTTTCCGCTCGACTCTCTTCCTTGCTTTTTCTCACTCTCCTCTACGTCTTAAGGTAGACTTTTGGGTTGGCGGAGGGGGAGCGGGAACCGCGACAATGATCATGCCACAACTCGTCGTTGAGGGCTTTCGCTATGGCGGATTGCGCGCAAATATATTTATTTTATTTTCGCGTCAATGATTGTCAGTTATAATCTTTTTATAATTCATTGTATTGCATTTTGAGTATATTGTTGTTAAAAAAATTGTTAGGTCTATAATCTAAAAAATTGTTTTCAATTTTTTTTAATTATTTATTTAGGGCTTTTTTTAGGCATTTAGTTTTTTTAAATAAAATTCTATAATGAAGAGTTTTCTGTAAATATTTTGCATTATCTTACCAATATTTCATGATTATAAATGAAATAAATTCTGTTCCCGCCCTCGGACGATGGCTGACTGAGAATTTTTCAGCAGAAGAGCGATTAATCGTCAGATTAAAAAATTCCTTTACTAAATCGTCAGATTAAGAGTTTACACCACTAAAACATCGAGCTGAACCTCCCTGTATAAAATTCTGACGCGCTCGAGCATTTCGATGTCACGATTTTTTTTTGACATGTTTAAATATCGATATAAACTTTTCGACACGTCCAAATCGTCAGTCTTTATTATGGGACAATTTTTATAGTTAAATTAACCCCCTTATGAATTTCTGACACGCTCGAGGAAAAACATTTTCCCCAATTTCTACCTCGAATTACAGCTAACTCCCCCTAGCTATTCGTCAGATTAATATCTCTCTGTAAACAGGAGTTGGTAGACACTACACGGTATCAAAGACTGACGCGCTCGAGTATTTCGATGTAACGATTTTTTTACATTTTTAGAAATTTATACACGCTAGCCCCACCACTAAACAGCTTACATCAGATAAACTTTTTGTTTATTAGCATATAATCTTCGCGATCCAATAGGTCTTCAAAGCGCTCGAGCAAAAACACATTTAGACTCTGGGCTCCCCTACTATTAGAAGGGGGGAGGGGTGGCAGAAGGCAAATGAAATTTTTTAATTATATGGTTAGATTTCCACGGCCTTAAATAATAGGATAATTTATTTTATTTTTTTTTTTTATTGAAATTTCGATTGTAACCAGGGGGGGGGGATATTGGTATCCCCCCTCCCAAAAAAAAATCTAAAAAAAAATATAGAGAGAAATTTTATGTTAAAATTAGAAATTATTATAAAAAATATTTTATTTTAAAAATTTTTGTAGGAGTATAAAGTACTAATCTAAAATGAAATACAAAAAAATTAAAATAGCATTTCCAAAAATAAGGGACAGTGGCAACAGTTTTTTGCCCTTTGATGTTTCCAGAATTCTTCACACTTTATCTAAATATCTACATTTTTGGAAATGTTTTATTTGTTTTAATTTTTTGAATTTCATTTATGTTTCATTTTGTTTAATTTATTTTTTTTGTAATTTTAGTTTTGATTAATGACATCACTCAAGGTGGGGACGAAATATCCCAGCTAGAATCAGTCAATAGTTCATATTTCCTTTATACAATGCTTTATACAATAAATGTATACTAAAAGTAGGAAAATATTATTTTTTAACTTTTGAAAAAATTGCCAAACTGCCGCCCCTGAAAATCTTTACCGGTGCCTTCTTAGCCTATTTAGAAATATGGCCCTGGCTAGAATTTTGAATTCATCTGAAAAAAATGAAAATTTTGGCAAAATAAAAGAATTTGGATTATTTGGAATTTGGATATTTTCTGTGATTTTCAACTTACCAGTATAATTCAAGCAAAAATACCAAAAGCTTTAATTCTGATAGAGCATGAAAAGCACATACTGTACTTCCTTGAAATAATAATTTTTCTTTTATTTAATTTTTTATTTGAAATTTTTTTGCGACCCGGTAGCTGAATAAATACTTCTTAAAAAATTCTCAGGGATACCCGGAGGAGGAATTCATTTAACCGCAGGGATCAGACCCGCCATTATTATTTATATAAAATTTCACAGAGAGAAAAAAAAATAAACTTACAACATTCGCTATATAGGGAATTTTAAAACTCTTAGCGTGAACCTTAACTATAGTATATCAATAAAATGTAAATATATTTTTAACTAGATACAAATTTAAATTTTCGAAAGCTCTCTAGCCCTCGGGGGAAATTTATTTATCCCCCCCTCTTATTTGAAGTTTGTTTACTAAAATTAATAGCTTGTAAAATTTTTACCTAAATAAATACTTATTTATTTATAAAAAAATTTATTGCCAAAAAAAAAAAAACTTTTGACTAAAAATGGATAAAAGCACCGTAAGAATGCATGTATAGTGCAATTAAAGAACAAATTGCATCTGAAAAGTGTAAGAATGCCGTCAATGAACGCCAGGAATGTGACGGTTTTGTTTATGGCTCAACAAAATCACATCTCTTTCTATTAAATAAAATTGTCCCTTGAGTCCCAACTCGCTAATTTTTTTTTATTAGCATGGGTGAATTTTTTTTTTTCAATCTGTGCGCGTTTATAGAAAAAACTGGTCGCCCGCAGCTCGCCTTCGCCCCCCTGGACCCCCAATCAGCTGGCTCGAGCCCGCCTGCGGCGGACCCTCGCCTTTTCTTAATAATGAAAAGAAAATCATTATTGCTATTCCATTCCAGTTCCTGCTTAAGGATTTACTTTCATTCATAGAATACACAAATGCATAAAATACATAAATATTTTCCTATGGGAGAAATCGTAACTTTAGAAATTAATAACTCAAAAAGTTATAGGAATTTCGGGGCCCGAGTATTTTTCCTACACTCTTCATAATGTCCTCTATAAGACTACAAAATTTCGTTCCAAAATTCTAACGGGAAGTTGGTCACAGAGCGTGACTGACGGACATACAGACAGACAGATAGACACCGCTATTATATATTTGAAGTTTTATTTTGTTCAGTACCTAGCCCTATTTTTGTTTTTAATTTATCCCTAAAATAAATTTTTGAGGGCAGGTCAATAAGTCCGTGACTTTTTGAATTTCCCGCCTCTTAACTGAAATGGCAACACTGCTCCTGTCAGCAGGCAACTATCAGCTGACTCCTGTCGAAATGTGAACCAGCTGGGTCTTTTAGTTTTTGTTTGACATCCATTAATAGCAGACTACCTCGTGATTTGAGAAGGAAATGGAAAAAAGTGAATTTTCAGTCTCCATGGCAAAAATCCATGAATTGGGAGACCTCATCCGCACTATTCTCCGGATTTAGCCCCGAGTGACTATTTCTTGTTTCCAAACCTGAAAAAATGGCTCGGCAGAAAGAGATTTGACTCCAACGATGATTTTGATGCCCTCGACAAATCTTATTTTTTGGAAGGGATAAAAAAAATTGGAGAAACGTTGGACAAAGTGTATAGAGCTCAAAGGAGAGTGACTACGTTGAAAAATAAAATAATTTTGTATCCAAAAAACCTATGTTTCATTCAAAAAGTCAGGATTATTACGCCCTCGTATCTACGAGTCAAAGTAGAACAATAGGCAAGGATTAAGATAAATTTAATTATTATGAATTTAGTTCCAAGTTGAAAGTATTTAATAAAAATGAGTTTATTGATAGACAATATTTACAAGACTCTTACATTACATTAAATTTACAAAAATATGAAATAAAGAAAAAGTTTTTCTTTATTTAATTTCATCTAGAAATGAAATATGTTTGATTTTAAATTGTTAAACCCAAGCGCTACTGACTTTTAACCTCCCATTTGATGTTTATTTAGATGAGAAAGAAATAAGTGGGCAACGGAAGAGACCAACTCTAAAGGGGAGGAGGTGTTGAAACGGAGCAATGGATCAGCTCAGGCCATTAGATTTGGTGTTAATTGAAAAATGGTCCGGTGGTTTAGTCGATTGATCGGAGGACATCAATCATCGACGGGAAGGTAATTAGAATGGGAGCAAAAGAGGACCAGATCAGAGTTAGAAAACGGGTTGCCCAGCAGCTGTGTGCGTTGTTAAACGTTGCGCGTTAAACGCTCTTAACGCTCTCATGTCGGATGTTGGTTTTAAACCGAGATGAGAAAACCGGAGCTGGCCGGTTACTCGGTTGCAAACCGAGAGAGAGAGAGAGAGAACGGCGTCAGGCGTCAGGAACAAACAGGTTCTGGCGACGAGGAGGCGGCGCCTCAGCCTAGCCGCCGACCTAAACCTCACTCTTGTTAGGCACCGGGTGTCCCCAAATGTTGCATTCCTTGCAAGAGCCTCACCCTCTATTTAACAACCTCAGCAGGGTTTTACTCGCACTTAAACATAACAGCAACATCATCAAAGATACAAGGAGAGGAATATTTTAATATCAATATCACCAGGATTAAGACAAGATAGAAAAAAATCTGGTATGATTGGTCGCACAGCACAAAACTTTGCTTGTCACACCAGATTTTTTGTGTCGACTATATATTTAATTTCCGTCGATATATTAAAATTTAATGGAAATTTATATGGAAAAATATTTATATTTTGTCACCATGGCAACCATTCTCCTATCTTTCCTATGAAGTACAAGAGTAAAGTGTGCTTCAAACAATTTTGAGGGAAAAATGAGAATATATATTTTAAAGAGCATCTAAAAAATAATTGATTTTAGAATTTTAATCAAAATTTTGAGAAAATCTAAAAATACTGTAGAAGTACAGTGAAGGTCAATATTAAGTCCCACCCTTGTGTTTTCTCCTTGTGATTATTTGATTGTTTTTATAAAAGAAAATTGGAAATTTTCTATGTTTGAACCATGAGTTTCCATTAAAAAATATATAATATTTTTTTTTAAAACAATGAAATAATCACAAGCAAAAACGCATGGGTGGGACTTATATTGTTCCTCACTGTACATCAGTAAAGTATTAGTACTATTTGGCCTATTTTCTTCAAAAGCTTATTGTCTCGCCTCAGAAGGATGCCTAAGTTAAATGTAAAATTTCACCTTCTTAGCTCTTCGTTCTTGAGATATTTTATTCACAGACAGACACACATACACACAGACAGACCACTTTTTTGGACTCATGGGTCTTCAAAACCTGTATACCGGTCAAAATCTGGACAACGAATTATTGTCATGAAATCAATACTTTCTCTCTTTATATATTATTATATATAGGTAGGAGAAAGTAATAAATAAGATTGTGAACATTTAAGGGATGTGACCATCAGGATAATTATAGGCCTAAGCATAAATTATTTCATAAATGGCTAAATACATCTGTCTGAAGAGCTCGAGAGTGGAGCCTTGAGCTTAGGCAACCAAAATGCTCAGCCGTCGAATATGTTATTTTAAAAGTAGCTTTTTCCTTTGGTTTTTCCCCTATTACAATAGTTAATTTTTATTTATAAAAATTAATTTTAATGTATAATTGGTGCAAGGTATATTTTCCCATCCAACCACCTGTGCTTTCTTGTTTCAAGGAACGTGTCGAATAAAGCCTGGCTGATTGTATCTATAGTAAATTGGATTGCCCTTTCTTTTTCTTCTTAGCTGCTTAAAAGATTATTTATTACAAATCAAATATTGCGAAAATTATATTTTAATAATAATATAACATACAAATATTCAGAATTATTACGGTATATTCAGGTTTGTAGATCCTCTTAGTTCAAAAAAACAAAATTGTCTTTGCGTTTTTGAATTAAGCTAACTTTATCTTGATAACTCAAAAATCTAATCTATTTCGTTTTTCATTTAAATCTTATATTAATTTAATTTTTGTAGCGAAACTTCTTTCGATTCATGTTACTGAAAGCTTAACGAAACGCTGCATTCCTTCTACTTCGATTGAGCTAGTGAGGGAGAAATGCTCACATGCTCTCTAAATAAAAAGAGCTCTCGCTTTTCTGTATATAAAATTTTTCTCTACAAGTAAATTTAAAATTTCAAGGAAAAAAGCTGTAGCGTATATTAAATCATATAATATTTGTTAAATTTCAATTAGATTTCCTATAAGGTAGGCAACCCAAAAGACCAATTCATTAATGATTTTTTAACGAATTTCAGCAATTTTTTGAAATTTTTAACGTTGTCTCAAGATAGCTTATAAATAATTATTAGGTAGTATACTATTTGGGCAGGATAGAACAAGTAAGTAGGTTTCATGACGTTACGGAACGCTGCATATCCTCCAAAGCCACCCGTTTGATCTAATGATAGGTATGCAGAATCCCAGTAAATTTGTATCTATTTGTATAATGACGTCACTCAGGAACAAGAAAAAACCTGCTGTTATCGCGATTAGGCTCACCACATTTATACCTCGAACGCCAGTTAAGGTGCGCGTCTCGAAAAACCGTTAGGACACGATTGACTACCGAGTTTCTCTAGGCGGCAAGAGATGGCGTTAGTTTTTCCCATAGGAATCCATTTCATTTGATAGATTCCAGCTAATTAATTAAGGGTAAAAAATTAATTCTTTTTTAACACAATGATTACTAATTTAATTATCTATAAGTTATAGAGGGAATTTAAAAAAAAAATCTTTTATTTAAGGCGAGTAATATAAAAAAAAAATTTTATTTTTTCGAAAATCAAAAAAAGGGCTTCTATAAGTAGTAGACATTTTAAATAGCTTTAATTTAAAAGAAATTCGAGGTCAATAGCTTCAAAATTGTGGCCGCTGGAATCTCCCAATATTAGCACCCCGAGCAACTCAACGCAAAATTTTGTGACCAGATGAATGTGGATTTTGCGTTGAAGTTTCACTTCTTAAGTGAATATGATGAATTTTTAGCCAGGAATTAAATTTTCTATTAAATACTTTCATCAATATCAATGCATTAAATATCGAGAAAGCCGCTTCTGGTATTCCTAGAGCGGCCGAAGTATAACAAAAATTAAAAGGAAATATAAGGAAAACTTTCTTCTTAAAATGACCACGAGTCACTAACCCTGAGAGAGCGTTAAAAGATAATTTTTCTCTTTGAAAAATTAACGACTGTTATAATACGTAATTACGTTCTAGAAATAGTTGAGAAAGTCCATTTCTTGAAATTAAAATAAATTAAAAAATATGCAGCATTACGAATTACATAATTACAATTACAAGTGCTTTAATATTCTTTGAGTTATAAATTTACAGTTATAATTTTTTTTTTTTTTATTTACATTTAAACAAATAATATTAATTAAACTCTAAAATTTTTAATACCTTAATATAAAATAAAATCTTTATGCACAATCAAATATTAACAAACTTGGAAGAAACGGAATTCATTCCATATTATTTTTATTAATAAAATGTTAATAAAAATTGATATAAATAAAACACAATCGCTTTGTTCTGAGTGATTTAATGGAGAGGAACCGGCTCTAAAGAGACGGAGAGAGCGATGCTCCAAGGGCGGCTGTCCCAATCGAATTCCTCTCCGATAATTGATATTTTAGTATTTTTGAACAAAAAAAAAAAAAAAAGTACGTACAAGAATGGTTAAACGATGCTCTCTTATAATATAAACTGGAATCGAATTCATTCATTCATCACCACCTGTTGATAGTCCGTTCTTAAAATATCGAGAGAGAAAAAATTTAGCGTACTTTTCTCTTTGAAGATAAGTAATGTGTCTAAATGTAATTTGGTAATAACAATTAATTACAAAATGCTTA
>JAKCPI010019571.1:0-11846 GCA_023213315.1 Euborellia annulipes
ATAATACATGTATTTAATATATAAATATATACATATAATCAAATAATAATTTAAAAAATAACTATTATAATTCTTATTTTTTTATTTATTTATCTTTTAGGTTGATGCTATTCGTTTTTAGAGGCTCCAAATTTCGTCATCACATCAAATCAACTGACTTAGAATTCAATTTTTTGAAAATGTGATGCTTATTGGATTTATGTGTGCCACGTGAGAATTGAACAAACTCAAAATCTTGGAATATTTACTCAAATCGTTGAATAGTGCAGTCGCTGCTACCAGAATTATTTCTTCACCACTCACCATGGGTGACCAAAACAATGAAGAGACCCACCGGCGGAAAAAGAATAATCTTTACATGCTTGAACAAGAGATAAAAACCAAGAGGGTGGATCGGCGGGCTAAAAGGGGAGGTGAGGAGGCCCGATACATTATTTTATATTTAATGAAGATCTTATTTCTTAGTTATGATTTGAAAGTTCCTTCTTGCAAGGCAATCGAATGAAATAAATATTTCATTCCTGGGAGAATTCAGCCAGCCAGCGTATTTCCAAGGTGATTATTTATTAAATGTCTATTATATTAATAAATAAGTACTTCATTTAGAACTTGTAAAAATAATTTATTTCAGATTGAAGAGGGTCCATCTGAAGATTTCGAAAATTGCCTTTAGATGCAGAGAGAGAAAGAGGAAATCATACCTCCCTCCCTAGTTCTTTTGCCCTTTGGTCAGAACCGGCTGTGCAACGAGTCCATTTAACAGCACCTTGTCACCGTAGCTCAGTTCCTTTCTTCATATGGTGAGAAAGATTTAAAATATTGTCAATTCTAATTCATATGCTGATATATACGTTTTTAACAAATTCAAAGAGTTGAATTTCGAGAAAACCTACAAGTTTTTAAACTTTGCCCATCAACCGTAGGTTGGACAGGTAAAGTTAATGTAATCGTAAAAATAACACAGGGCAACAGTGATTTTGTTGACTGAGAATGTGAAGCTATTTCTAGGTATTAGGGTAGCGCTGATTCCAAAAATGCCATCAGTTTTACCCCATCACTTCAGATTTTAGAGCTATAAAGAAAATAAAATTTTAATAGAAAATGTGCTCTAAAGCGGCTCTAATTGTATATTACCTGGATTTTTTTTAAGGCGACACCATTTAAAAATATGCAGATAGTTATAATACATAAAAATTTCAAGTTTCAGCCCAATCGGGGGTCATTTAGACGTGCCGCAAACTAAACTTTTAAACCATTTGCCGTTTGCGCCGTTTTAGCCGTTTGCTGCACGTCTAAATGACCCCCGATTGGGCTGAAACTTGAAATTTTTATGTATTATAACTATCTGCATATTTTTAAATGGTGTCGCCTTAAAAAATCCAGGTAATATAAAATTAGAGCCGCTTTAGAGCACATTTTCTATTAAAATTTTATTTTCTCTATAGCTCTAAAATCTGACGTGATGAGGTAAAACGGATGGCATTTTTGAAATCAGCGCTGCCCAAATACCCAGAAATAGCTTCAAATTCTCAGTCAACAAAAATAAAGTTCCTTTTTGTTGCCCTGTGTAATCGGCATTTTTCTGAAGCGTTTTGAGGACCCCAGAATCCATTTAACAAGTATTTTTTGGAATGATGTCTCCTTGTGTGTGTGTGTGTGTGTATGTATGTCTGTTGTAATTTCTTTCGTCAACGAAAACTCAAAAACTATTTGTTTAATTGTTTTGAAATTTTTCACCCATAAACTAGAGTAGAGGCCAAGAACTGAAAAGCTTTTAGTAAACATCGGTCCATTAGGGGGCTCTGGGGGATGGGGCAATATTTTTAGTCCAGCTTAGTTCGACCCTTTATTTTTTTTTAGATTCTATAACAAAATCGAGCTTTACTTTCTAAAAATCACAAGCCGCCTCCAACGGACCTGGAAACCAGATTAAAAAAAAAAAGATTGAAAATTTAAAAAAATACTTGGAAGCATGACAGGGGTCCTAGAGCCGCCCCGGTAAATAATGTAATAATAAAAATATATAGTTTGAAGCAAACTACGGTCTCGTCCCCAAAGCAAAGCCTTGCTTCAGAGTCCTTCTTCAAATCAAAACTAAACAATAAAAGACATGAATAGCAAAAAAAATACAATTTTTCATCAGCAATAAATTATACAAATGTAAAATTTTGTTTTATTTTACAGAGTGGACAGCGCAGCAAGGTTTGTTCATTTTTCTCTCAATCATAAATTGATCAAATGAACGCCTATACTCTATTACAAGTAGAACAAAAAGAATTTCGCTTTTTCTTCTGCTTTATTAAAGGGTTCTGGATTCTGACTTTTTAAATGGCTATGCAATCGAAATAAAGACTACAAGTGCAGTTAAGTAAGTAATATATGAAATTTAACACTTATATATATATATAATTTTAAATCCTAAAAATGATTATATTTTTTTTTTTATCACAGTTTGAAGAGGCGTCATCTGAAGAATCGGTCATCGGGTGTGTCTTCTGCCTTCAGAGGGAGGGAGTGCGAGGACTACACAATTCACTGCGCAGTGTCCACGAGTCCTTCGAGGCAGCTTCGAGGCTACTCCCGGATTTAAGGGCCTGTATACACATTTAGCATAAGCGCAGAGTAAGCTAGCTAGGAGATTGTCAAAATTGTGAATTATTTTTTTAATAGTTCGGCCTAAATGTCTATTTTAGTTCGATTGCAGGATTATTTAGGATGTTATTTCTCTAATCTTTTCAAAGTTCTTTTTCACATTCAAGAGAGGGATGGTTAAGTGATTTCAACGGAATGGAGCCGTCCCTCTCTCACCTAGGGAACCATCCATCATCTTCTATGAGACGAATATATTTGTTTTGAGGGGTTAGTTCTATTAATAAAAATTTCCCTCGTTTTTATTAAATTTCTTTTCCGATCAACGGTCACCTAAATATATATATTTTGGAACATTTTTTATAAAGACTTCTCATACAAAGTTTAAATATAGCTGCAGATAAATAGACGCTTTTAATAATTTGATTCCATTTCAAGTTCTAATTTTATTTATCTCCCGGAAATATTTCCCCGACTTTAAATAACCCTTAAAAAAAGGGCTGGGGAGTTGATAATAGACTCAATTTAAGAACTACGTGGCCATAATAACTGGGAAATGGGAAAAAATTAACTTTTATGTATTTTTTAATGGAGTCTCTTTTTTTATTCATCTTGCAAGTGATAAGACGAAAAGGGGGAAAGGAAAAAAGAGGGCAAATAATTGGTGCCATTTTATTTATTGCACTAATGAATGCAAGCAAAATATTATTCGTGCATCTTTAATTTTCGATTTCTTATGATGATTGTTATCATAAAATTAAAAAGATAGAAGAGGAGCGATTTATTGTTTTTGAGGGTTGAAAATCAACAAAAAAGGAAAAGGAAAGGAAAGGAAATAAGAAGAGGCAAAGTCGTTCGTTATTGGAATATTTGATACAAATGATTAACAATTCCTTCAAATAAATATCTCAGATATTCGCAATGACTGCAGAGATGCTCTCCGATATCATCCCAGAAATCTTTAGAAGAATTGACTCTCTGCTCTTGAGACGAGGCATCAATAGCTGAAAATAAACAAACAACTATTCAGTCGATTTATTCATGCATATACTGCCGTGCTTAGGAAGAAGGCAGGCAGTAAAGTGCAAAAAGTGACAGCCGAGAAAATGAAATTGAAATTTCGGACATTTTTAGATGACTCGAATCTGAGTAATCCGGGCGGGCAAGAGGAGTTGTTCATGAAAACACAGGAGTTTCGATCTAATTAACTAGCTATCCCTCAGATAAGCTAGTTGACTATGACTTTCGAGTCTTCACAACTAGTTAAGCTAATCATATGATTAAATATGAGCCCATATCGAAGTTAGTTAGCCAAGACCTATAAGGGGTGAAATTAGAAACACAAGCCTTGTTTATATATTTTTTTGGAAATATTTAAATTTTTGATAAAAAATTAATTAATTATTTTAATTTTTAATAATTTTTTATAAATGATGCCTTTATTAAGTTGCTAATTACACAATATACCTCAGATAGCTAATTATAGGTAAAAAAACTCATTTTTTTAAAATTCGAAGGATAAGCGTGTTCTTGTTTATTATATCAATGATTTGCTATCTGCTGGATAAGTTCGCTAGTTGTCTAGAAGTGAACATGAAACAGTCGGCCCTAAATCAGGAAACTTCGTAATTATAAAAACATATTATGATAAAAGAGGAATTAGTTGGCATATTTTAATTTTATAAGCTTAATGAAATTGCAAATTTTAATCTTAATTTATTCGAGAGAGGAAGGAAAAAAAAAAAAGTTTAAAGTAAATATGATAAAGTTTAATCCAAAGTGCGAAAGCCATTAAAAAAAATATTTTTTTTTTTTTTGTTTTATGTACGGTTCGGTACTTAAAACAACAACAAACAACCAACAAGCTGAAAAATCCATAAAATCAGCTTTTCTAAATGGTTTGATTGCAACCATTTATCAGATATTTATTTATTTATTTTTTCTATCTCTCTCTTTCTCTAACAATACGTTGTTTTTGTAAGTGGCAAGTCCATTTATTTTATATAAGCATTTAAATTTCCTTTTTTAATGAATTTAGAACTTTAATTTTAGAAAATCTTCTTTTTCATAAATAAAAAAAAATCTGGTGTGACTGGCCGCACAGCACACTCTTTTCTTTGGTAATTGAAAGGTGCTTGTCACACCAACTTTTGTGTGTCGGCATATATTTAGTTTCCGCCTAGAATTCAAGATTTAAAATTTTTTAAATATGGGAAAACATTTATATTCTGAAGTGCAAGAGCAAATTGTCCTTCAAACCATTTTGAGAGCAAAATGAGAATATACATTTTAAAGAGATTCTAAAAAAATAATTGATTTTCGAATTTTAATCAAAATCTTTAAAGCGAATTTTGAGATAATCGATAAATAACTGAAAAAGTATAATACTAAAAAAATCTGGTGTGACTGGCGCACAGCACACAACTTTCTCTTACCCTTCGGTAAGAGAAAGTTGCGCACTGTGCTGGTCACACCAGATTTTTTGTGTCGAGATATATTTAGTTTCCGATAGCACCTTAGTTTCAAACTTGCATTTTAAATGTTGACTGCTTCAAATAAACTATGGTTATTTTTCAAAATTTTAATCTCATATTTGGACATTTTATACACAATATAGAATCGTAAATAAATACAAAATTTCATAAGAATTGGAAAAAAAAATTTTAAATGCGTAAAAAGTTCCAAAGGGGACCCCCTTTTGAATCGAAATTAACATACAAATCCCTATAGGAAATTAACATTGTTTCTATGCGAAGATAAGGTGGAAAGGGAATTTAAAAAGAGTAGAGAGAGACGATAATGTTTGCAAGTGAGAGAGATATATATATATGTTTTCTTTGAAACAATTAAAACAGAAATAAAAAAAAATAAATGGGAATTTAAATAATAATTGATTTTTAATCTAATAAAAAGAAAAAGATTTAAATTCCGTTACCATGGCAACCATTTCTATCTTTCCTATGAAGAACAAGAGTAAAGTGGTCTTCAGAAGATTTCAACGGCAAAATGAGAATATACATTTTAAAGAGCATCTAAAAAATAATTGATTTTTGAATTTTAAAAAAAATCCTTGGAGGGAATTTTGAGAAAATCGAAAAAAACTGAAAAAGTACATCAGTAAAGTACTAGTACTTTTTGGCCGATTTTGTTCAAAAGCTTATTTTGAGATTCTTCAAAGGTACCTAAGTTAAATATAAAATTTCAATCCGCTAGCTCAACTCCTTCATGCTAAAAAAATGGTTCCACACACACAGACACACACACACACACAGACCAATTTGCGGGACCCACTTTTTTTGGACTCAGGGGACCTCAAAACATGTATATCCATCAAAATCTCGACATCGAATTTTTGACATGATCGCAATACTTTCTCTCTCTATATATTTCATATATAGGGTAAGAGAAAGTAATACTAGTGCTCTTTGGCCAATTTTTCGATCAAAATCTTTTTTTTTTTTTTGGCTTGCAACTTAAATATAAAATTTCAACTCTCTTTTAATCAAGGACCCTAAAACGTGTATTTCCATCAAAATCGCGATTTTCATTACCTAAATTAACCAAAATTCCCACAATTGTTATACAACTTCAAACTGATCAGAAAGTACAATGGTTGGCTAAATTATTAGTTACACCTGCAAAAATTTACTTTCTGATCAGTTTGAAGTTGTATAACATTTGTGAGAATTTTGGTTATTTTAGGTAAACTAGTTATTTATAATGAAAATAAAAATAAATTCTTATGTTGAATAATAGATCGTGGCTGTAGCTGATATGTTTAATAGGAAAGAGAATGCAGCCAAATAATTGAGCCTCTATTTAAATAAATAAATAAATTTATTACGGCCCGCTTAGAGGCACCAGTCCTCGGTGGCTAGGTCCAACAAACACAATACAAATTTAAATACAATAACAAATACAACAAAACAAAACAAAAAAAAAAATAAACACTCTTTATTGGGACGTTTCGGCTGGGATCAACCCTGCCATCTTCAGCCTAGGGTTGGTAGATTCGGAGGCTGAATCGATTTTCGATTTTCGATTTTTAAAATCGAAACCAAATTTTTTAAAAAATCGATTTTTGCCTTAAAAAAATCGATTTTAATCGATTTTCGATTTTTTTACAAAAAATCTTTCACTATGCCCATAAGTTGATTTTAAGGTTCTGCTTACGATTTTCAAGCGGTTTGTGGAACAAGAAAAATAGAACGTTGCATTGCTGATGCCCAAATCAATTTATTCAGTCTTTATAACTTCTTTAAAAACCAACACTTTTTTTTTTATAAAAAAAAGATTCACACTTTTTTCTCATTCACACTCACACTCACACACACATTCACACAGTCTTTTCGGCAACTTAGGCCATTTAAGACTTTTGACGATAACCGTTATGAATATATATTATTATTTGGGGTCCAGGCCTATCCTCTGAGCTGTGCCAGTGGATCAAGAGCTTTCTAACGGAGCGAAAGATCTCGGTTGTAGTCGACGGTGTGTCTTCTATTCCGCATTCAATCAACGCAGGTGTTCCCCAGGGTTCTGTCCTCTCTCCCACCCTATTCCTTATGTACATTAACGATCTCATGGGAGTAACCTCCAACCCAATTCATTGCTTTGCTGATGACAGTACCCTGCACTCAGTCAGGACTGGTGAAACCTCATCCACTGGTCGTCTGGGGGCTGTGTCGTCGATAAATGATGATCTTGGTCTCTTGGAGGAATGGGGAAACCTCAATCAAGTAAAATTCAATTCCCAAAAAACCCAATGTTGTTTAATTTCTAGACAAAAAAATAGGATTTGCCCTCCCCTTATTTACAGCAATAATAGTCTCGAGTTCAAAGATTCATTTTCTGTTCTGGGAGTGACAGTTACATCTGATCTCTCCTGGAGCAACCACATCTCTTCTGTGGTTAAATCTACCGCAAGGAAATTGGGTTTCCTATTCAAAACGAAGCGTTACTTTTCCTCCCAACAACTCCTAATCCTCTATAAAGCCCAAATTCGGCCGTGTCTTGAATATTGTTCCCACCTTTGGCGAGGGGCGTCGAAAGACGCTCTCTCCTCCTTGGAAGCCATACAGAGGCGTGCAATTAGACTGATAGGTGATTCTACCCTTACTGCATCCCTACAGTCACTAGATCATAGAAGAAGAGTATCTTCACTATCTCTCTTCTACAGGTATTACCATGGTCAATGCTCTGCCGAATTAAAATCAATTATCCCACCCAATGCAACATATTCACGGAACACAAGAGAGGCATCTTCCCAGCATCCCTATGCTGTTCAGATCACGACTAACAGAACAAAACAATTTCATTCTTCCTTTGTCCCCATGACCTCCCGTGATTGGAACAAGCTCCCTGCGTCTATCTTCCCCAAAACCTACAATCTTCAGACTTTCAAGTCTAACCTCAACAGGCATCTTCTCAGTTCCCGCAGTTGAGTTTCCCCTTTATGCTTCTCCTTTTGTTTTTATTTTCTTCCTGGCTGCATGTGACTATTGGTCATTATAGGTCTTCGGACCTTATGCACCCATTCCAAAAAAAAAAAAAAAAAAGGCATTCTTATTTAAGCCATTTGGTATCTAAATGGCTTAAATAAAATCATCTGATTGCCTGGGTTCCGAACCCGCGACTTTTGGTATACGAGGTTAGCATGCTAACCTCTACACCTTACCCCGAGGGCTGAATTCAAGATTAAAATTTATAATCATGGGGAAATATTTATATTTTGTTACCATTGCAACCAATTCTCCTATCTTTCCAATGAAATACAAGAGTAAAGTGTACTTCAAAATGAGAATATACATTTTAAAGAGCATCTAAAAAATAATTGATTTTTGAATTTTTTCAAAATCGTTGGGGTTATTTTTAAGAAAATCAAAAAAACCTGAAAAACTACCTCAGTAAAGTATTAGTACTTTTTGGCCGATTTTAATTAACAGCTTATTTTTTCGCTCCAGGGGGGGGGGAGCATCTAACTTAAATATAAAATTCCAACCTCATAGCTCAATTCCTTCTTAAAATTGAACACAGACAGACAGACCATGTCGCGAAAACCTCTTTCTTGGAAAATCGAAAATCGAAAATCAGCCGTCAAAAATCGATTTTTTCGATTTTTTCAAAATACTGAATCGATTACGATTTTAATCGAAAATCGACACTCAAAATCGATTTTCGATTAAAATCGAAATCGATTCGACCAACCCTACTTCAGCCTTCAAAGAGCATAGATTATAAGCTTGACTTGATGGTATTTTAAGAAATATTACATTCATTGGACAAAAAATGCAAACAACTTGTATTATTAACTAATGACAACTCTATTTATATATATATAATTTAAATATGCTCTTTGAAGGCTGAAGATGGCAGTCCGGGGGTTGGGTCCCAGCCGAAACGTCCTAATAAAGAGTGATTATTACTAAATAAAGGCTCAATTATTTGGCTGCATCCTCTTTCCTATTAAACATAAATTCTTATATTTAAAAAAAATATAGATCTATATTTGAGAAAAAGCACAATACAAAATACATGTATTTATACTAGAAAAACCTTAATATTTAGTGAAACCTTCTTTGGCGTTAATTACAGCTTGCACCCTTTTTGGCATGCTTTGAACATTTTCTTTCAATTCTTCATCACGATACCCCACTTTGATCAATCTATAAGGTTTTTGTCTTTTCTTCAGAGATTTTTCTTCTCAGAAGCTTCCAGGAGTTCTCTATCGGGTTCAGGTCAGGCGAATTGCCTGGCCAAGCCAAAACTTTGACTCGTTTCATCTCTATGAAAGTTTTTACTGATTTTGCTTTGTGGCAAGGGGCGGAATCATGCATAAAAAAGGATCAGCAAACCATTCATTGCATTAAGAACGGTTCATTCTTAAATAACACGAAAATCTTTAGTGTAACTAATAATTTGGCCACCCACTGTATATGAGAAAGTATAAATTTGTCTCTCCTTACATTTTTATTTCTCTAAGGTCCTATATCTATCTATATCGGTAAATTGTTTGGCTAAGCGCCTGGAAAGTAGGCATCAATTGGTCTTGAAAGGTGACGCCTGGCAGATGCTGGTAGGCGCGGCAACAGCGAGATCAAGGGAATAGAAAGCATTGCGAACGTGTTACAAATTCAATGACGAGATTATGATGGAAATACACGTTTTGAAAAGTCTCTGTCTGTGAATATAACATCTCAAGAACGAAAAGAAGCTAGGTCAGGTCTCGTGCTTTTATTATTCTCTCCAGTCAAAATAGAAATAGAGAAATTGAAAAAAAAAAAAAGATTTACCTGCGAACAATACACAAACAAATGGAATTAAAAGTTTGAATGTCGATTGCATTTTCCAATTTAAAATTTAATAACTTGTAAGCCTTGCTTGTTCGTACGCTATAATAATAGCTTCCGTACGGGAAGGGCTTTATATATAGCATACCATGTCTTTTGTTTATGACATGATAAATATTGATATTATGCACACGCCCAATGCTCTATTTTTTTTTATATTTATGGAATATCCGAGGAGTGAAATAATCGTAACTTAGGGCCAGTTGCTTCACATCTAATTAACTGGCTCTCCCTCGTTAGTTGACTATGGCTTCCGAATCTTTTCACGTATAGTTAGGCTAATCACATGATTAAATATCCCAGATCGTAATTAACTAGTTAAGACCCAAAGTTCGGTATAAGGCTTAATTAATGGGTGAAATTAGAAACACAAGCCGTGTCGTTTCGGTTCCCGTTTTCAGTCTTTCAACATTAATACCATCATTTTCATAAAACAATCAAGAGAGAACTTTACACATGATGCAATTTGTATACACGTATTCTGGTCTATTCTCTAAAAACAGACGTTAAAATTTAAAATAAACAAATCAGGGGCGTATATAAGGGGGGGGGGGGGGCCCGGGCCTCCCCCCCGAAATTTCCTAAATACATAGTCCTATAGGGATATAGAGACAATAATGGGTCTGGACCCCCCCCCCCGAAATGATTGCTCGGCCCCGCAGCACAAAAATCCTAGGTTCCGCAAAAGAGTGAAATGTTTCGCGAACGGCACATGAAAAAAATTTGGTTTCGCGGGTGGGGGGAAAAATTTTGGCTCTCTAAAAAAAAGGTGAAATATTTTTACGGGTGAAAAAAATTTTTGGTTCCGCCAACGACACATAAAAAAATATTGGTTCCGCGAAAAACAAAATTTTTCGCAGAAAAATTTTTGAGAACAGGCCCCCCCCCGGACACAGGGGTGTTAAAAAGTAATGTAAAAACAATCAGCGTTTTTTTTTATGCTATTCAAAATCACTTCCTCAAAAATTCTATGAATATATTTTTCGATATCAATATCTATTTAAACTAGCCGTAGCGTCCGCTTCCTAAAGATTAAAGTAAAATTATTTTCATTATAATTTTCAGAGATATTAATTGTTGTAGGAGGATATTCCTGCCCCAGTGGCGTCATTTCAACTTTTTCTTGAGGGGGGGGGCACACTTTTTTTAATTTACTTACAAATAGATACAAAAATTTGGCCAAAAGATAATTTAATTTGTTTAATTTTGTACAGTTTATATACACGTAGATATATTTTGCAATATTTTATTTAGAATAATAAAAAAATTTTAAAAAATCAGAGCCCTTGGGTGGCATTTGCCCCCCCCCCCCTCCAAATAACAACACTGTCCTGCCCTTGAAATAATTAATACAGAGAGGATCTAAAGAATAAGAAATTGGGTGGAAATAAGAAAGGGGAGAAGGTCCTCTGAAAGCGGGCACTCTGGCTAGTTTAGATACCGAAAAAATTATCTATACAATCACATAAATGATTTTTAATATAAAATAATGAATTGTTATATGATTAATTTGACAAAAACCACGATAAAACAACAACAGCCTTGACATGTCCTTAGCATAGCATAAATATTTACATTTATGCATATTTATATCCTTATCATTGAATAACAAATACTAATGAGGTCAATTTATTTAACAAGAAGAGAAAGAAAAATAATTTTTTTTTCTATTATATTTATTATCCTGATTATGATAAATGTTATTTGCAATAAATACATAAATAAATAGGTCACTCCCCTGGATTAGTGCGTCATTTTCATTATTTCTTTTCTTCAAAAACATACTGTGGCAATATGGCCCTTCTTCTTGCAATAAATGCATAAATGGAGTGGAGGTGCGTGTCTCGAGGTGCTGATTTTGAGAGGTTGCGGCCAAAATTTTGAAGCTATCGATCTCAATTTTTTTTT
>JAKCPI010019572.1:0-10841 GCA_023213315.1 Euborellia annulipes
AGATGGTATTTTTCATTGATTGGGATACCAGCTAGTGGATTATGAACACTAATTGCCGGTCCCCACAATTTGGCATGGTTTTTAAGGCAGTACATTTAAATTTATAACAAAGAGAGAAAAAAAGAGATGAAGGGGTTAGGAGGGGACCACCACAACTGGTGGCAAGATAGTACTTCTCAGGGGACTCTAGAGGATCCCCTCAGTTGCTGACAAGACAGTTTTTTCATTGTTTGAGGTTTTAAGTACTCGAATTTGACCATAATTGCAAATCTTCACATCATCTTAGCATGCACTCCATTGATTTCCTATGGAAATAAGAGGGGTGGGGGTAAAAAAAAAATTGGACCAAAAATTGGCCCGGCAAGATCCGGATCCTTATTCTGGGAGCTATTCTTAGCCCAAATCCATTGTCAGAATTCGGTCCTCAGATTTTGCATACTCAACTACCTCCAGCGCCTGGTCTAAAAGTCAGGAAGCCGAAATTACTTTTAAAAAATCATCATTAGAATGTAATCACTTCTGATGATGACAAGAAATTGTCGAAATACGTATCAAGTGTTAATTTTTAATTAGTAATAAAACCTTTGGAAACAAACTAACCAAGTGTTTAATTTGTATATTTAATTTTTAATTTAAAAAAAAAAACTTTAAATTAACTTCCCTAAAGAAAATGGACCAAACGAACCCGGAATCTCCAGCCTATCCAGGTTTTGGCATTATGCTTCGACCACGCCAATAAAGCTCAGTGGCATTCTCGAATATATGCAGATCGCCGTCTACCAAGCGAGAAATCTTTATAGAAAAAATTCCTCCCCGTTAGTAGGTTTAGTTCATCAGCAAAATAAATTTAACAAAAATGACTCTCAATCCAGACATTGGAATAGCTAATATCTGATCATAATAAATTATTTACAATAAATGCATTACTACTAATGTTTTAGTATAATATGAAAACTAGTAAAATTCGAATTTCCTTTCAACTTTATAATATTGGGCCGTGGAGAGGAGAAAAGGGAAGCCTGGTTGCGTTGCAGGCGTCATATGCAACCCCCCCCCCCCACTCTCCCCTATTTTTGATATTCGCCCAAATCTTACTTATTTAATGGATTCTATCATATCATATGAAAAAAAATTAATTAGAAAGTAAAAACTAAAGTAGGACATATTAATCTTTTTTTTTTTTTTTTTTTTTTGATAATTTTAGTTAATTTTTTTTTTTGCTTAAAATTTCGCTTCTTTATCTATCAGGTTTTCATTTTCTGACCAAACAAGTTTTATCACTTTGGCTAGTAAAAAAAAAAAAAAAAAAAAACTTATATATCCATGTATATAAATATAAATAGATATCCTCTTTATTTTTTTAAGCGCTGTCCTTTTGAAATTTACATTTTAGTTATAATGTAACGGGATTTGAACAAATTTCAACAAGAACTAGTCGAGTTCTCTCCGTGTGCGTGTGTGTGTGTGTGTGTGTTTGAATATTATTCAAAGATGGAACTTCCTCTTCACCAACTTGAATATTTATTTGATTTTTTCTTTTATAATATATTCAAGAATATAAATTAGTAAAAATTTTTGGGAGTATAAGAGAGAGAGCGTGCGCGCTCTCTAGCGTCAAAAGCAACAAACATCAACAGCAAAGGGTCAAAACGAAAAAAATCCCCAAATGGGACTTAGGCATTAATTTAAAAAAAAAATGGAGAAATTCTAGAACCTCAAGTGAATTGTCATAAAAGAAAAAAATCTGGTGTGACTGGTCCCACAGCACACATCTCTCTCTTATCTTCCGCAGGAGAAAGTTGTGTCCTGTGCCGCCAGTCACACCAGATTATTTTTCATAGAGTTTGAATTAGGCAACAATAAATGTATCATCTTCATTCATTTTCCTATTAAATTGAACAAGGAAAGAACTCCCCCTTCATCTATTCAGTAGACCAGAATGCCGGTCTCTTCAAAAATAAAATAATAATTTGATTTAAACAGGTTTTGAACTTTATTATTATTTTTAATTCATTTAATTTAGATCTTCCTTATGCGGTTTCGTATCCTGAATTCATTCAAAAGAGCAAAAGAGAGAGAGAGAGAGTCTTCCTCGCTGATTGTAATGGCAAAAATCAAATAGAGGAACTTCCTTAGAGAGAATCAACTTCCCTTTAAGATAGGAGAGCCCTCAAGCGGGCACTTGCCTCAGTATGTTCGTTAGGCGGGCCCCAAGTTATTATGGATCATCCCTATATAAGCTTGCTAGAAGCATTTAGGAGTTTAGGCTTCTCAGAGTTCGAATGTAATTTTACTATTAATTACAAACCTAAAGGAAAAACTACAATATTTTTAATAATCACATCTCGCATCCGCCTAATATACTAATGAAATTAGAAATTCATTGACATGAAAAGATCTTAAAATTGTGCATGCCATCTAGCAAGCACGATTGGAACTGAGTCACAATTCTAGACGCCTGCTAGGGCAGCAACCTGCCAATACATCGCTTAAGATAGGAGGCTGGTGGGCTTGTGAGGGCAAAATTGCGCCCCCTGGACTCGAACACACAGTCTATTTGAACATTAATTGAAAACATTCCATCTTTTTCAAACAAAACTCTACCTGGTAAATTATTTCAATTTTTATTTATACCCAATCTTTGTTTTGACTTGCGTATTTTTATAAAAATATATATTTTTTTTAAATTTTCAAGACAAATACGGAGTCAGATTCAGATGTGAATATTTAAAGGCCTCTTTAATCAGCTTAAATGTTCAATGTATTGATTTTAACTTTAAAATTAAATAACTCAAGAACAAAGAAAGATCTCTAGAAGAATGAAATAAAAAGATGTATTTATTATATTTTAAAATCTGATTCTTAAGTGTTCATAAAAACAAATAACTTAATAGTTGTACCTTTTTATAAGTCGCTATTTCATGGAATATTCAACTACTTCTGAAATTCCTATCGGGATCCTCGTTTATTTACCCGAGGTGCTTACGTGTACGGAGACACACACCTCAAACCCAACCGGCCTCTGGCCGTAGCCATCTACCGGCACCCCGTGAAGTTACATTATTTCCTATCTCTAACTCCTCCTCCCCTGCGTTCTAGCTAGTGAACTGATCCTTATTCCTGGTTCCGCCCTGTTAGCCAACCTCTTCTATGCTAGGGAGGATGTCCTAGTTGAGGAGGGACTCCCCTCAGCACCGGCGGGAAACATACTTATTTTTATAACTTTCAAAATAAATATACTTTTTATTTCATTAGACTATTCCTTTTCGTGTTATTTAATTTTAAAATCGGGGAATGCTTTGGCAGACTTTCTGAATATATATAAATAAAAAATAGTTGAATTGAACATTTACGCTGACTAACGCATGTTAATATCTGATTCAGCAAACCCGGAATCTCCGACTCCTAGAGAATGCATATTTAATAGTAAATTTAGAATCTTAAATAATTTCTTTATTTCTGTTTGCAGAGACCCTTTTGCAGATGGACCGACAACAACTGCAAAAGTTCATTCAGTACCTGATAGCGGAACACCATACAGAGGTGTTACCGACAGCACAACGGTTAGCCGATGAAATCCTACAGCATCGTTCACAAATAAATCAAATTCCGGGAGCTCCTGACCCGACAGCGGGTGCCGCGGCAGATGCCGACCATTCGTGGCACCTTGACGAAGAACAAGTGTGCGAACAAGTGCGCTCTTACTTAAGCCAGGGCAGCTACTATAACGCTAATAAGCAATTGCATCAACTCTTTGCCAAGGTAATACTCTCTCCCTCTCCCTCTTCCTTCCTTCCTTTGCTCTTAAAGAGGCACTGCCTGTCAAATCAAGTAGAGTATTAAAGCGACTCACTCCCCTCCTCCCGTCCCCTCCCCTCTCCTCGACACGACTTAAACCGTTGCTTTAATTTTATCCATTTAATCAAATTAAATTTATGGATTAACCGAAATAAAAGAAATTAAAATTTTACCTTTTCTGTGCCTCAATCTAAACACTTATAAATTATCATATAATTTTTTTTTTTTTTTTTTTTGCATTAAATTTGATTGTTATCTATTAATCAATTCAAAGAAATAAGGAAAAGTCTGATTTTGACCTTCTTCTTTCTCTTAATGAATATCACGGAAAAAGAATTAGGAAAATGATTGCAACTCTCAGGAGAGACGATCTTTTTGTTTAAGCAACAAGCCTGAAGGTCATCCCAATTTAGAATCGAAACGTCGCTTGTGTTTGCGATTGATCTAAAAGGATTCCACTTTCTTAAAATAAATAAATGAAAAGAATTGAAAGGGAAGCCTGATTTAGGGCAACCCTTAATGGCGGCCAAGCGTGTTTGGTTGCCTATGCGCAAGGCGGTTCAATTTTAGGAATCTACTCAATAACTACAGTAGTATGCTTTTATCCACCTCGTTTGGATGAAAGAGTCAGATTAATAATAGTAGCATAGGTAGCAAATGCTGCGCTTTTAGCAATAAATTTGTAAAATTTGATTTTAAAAACTAAAATTTTGAAATTAATTTGAATAAATTTTGTGGGATTGCAGACAGAGAGTCTAACCATAAGATATTAAACCCACTTTTTTGGATTCAGGGCACCTCAAAACGTGTATATCCATCAAAATCTCCTGACATGAATCCAATACTTTCTCTCTATATATATTAACATATATAGAGGTAAGAGAAAGTAAAATTAGAATGAATCCGTTTTAGCAATTTTAAAAATTAAATAAATGCCGAAAGGCAGTTACAATTTTGTTATTTGAACATTTTCACAGGTCCGGGAGATGCTGCGAGCTCGAGACTCCAACGGCGCCAGGATGTTAACTCTAATCACAGAACAATTCCTCTCAGACCCTCGATTAGCACTCTGGAGAGCAGAAGCGACCCCGATGATGGACAAATGCCGGCAACTCTGGGATCAACTGGGGGCTTTGTGGGTGTGCGTCGTCCTGAACCCCCACTGCAAACATCCTGAGAAAAGACAGTGGAAAGCTCTCCTAGAGAAATGGGCGCGAATCGATGTTTGTCCTCAAGAGGATCCTGATTGGCGACCTCCGCAACAACCGCCGCACCTCCAGCATCAGGGCCAACACGGACAGCCACCACACAGACAAGTAAGAAAGTAGAAACATTTAGAAAAGGCAAACAAAACTTTAATTTTGTTGTTGTTTTTGTTTTAGTCACACATGGGGTACGGTTCGTCAGATTCCAGTTCGGAGGACGAAGGGGGCGGCGGAGGAGGCGGCGGAGGTGGTCATCGACGACGTCGACGATCAGCAGCTCAACGTCATCCCCCGAGTGTCGCTTTATCCGCCTCCGCCGCCGCCGTTTCTTCATTCACACCCATCTCTACACCACGAACAGTATTCCATCGAGCTCTTGACGCCGTCAACATGTCATGGGACAACCAACACCTCAAGAATATCCTTTCATCCGACACATACTGTTGCCATTCGGGCTCGATGAAACCCAGTCTATTCAATTCCTATGGACAGCCGCTTTGGCACGAACCTCTACCAACGTGTGCCGCACGTGTTGATGCGTTACGTAGTCATGGGCACAATGCGGCGGCACTCCGACTAGCCGTGGCAGTAGTTCGCACTATGAAAGTGCAGCAACAGGCGCCTCCTCCTCGGCAGAACGACAGTTATCCTCTAGACCCTGTTGTTTGTCTCTTCGACACTCTGACCGAAGCGAGTCTTGTGAGTGAGACGCCCTCGCCACCCACGCGTGCCTCCAGTCTCCTCTTGGAGGCAGCTGCAGCAGCGGCGGCTCTTGACGAGGATCCTCTTTCGCCGACTTACGACCATTACCCGGTGGCTGGCAGTCGGGACCGATCAGAGTCCTACCTGACCCTGGCTGTTGAAGTTGCCATGATCGGCTTGGGTCAACAACGACTCATGCCAGCTGGTCTCTATGCCCAAGAAAAGGCCTGTAAGCAGGAGGATCGTCTGATTGCCCGATTGCAAGAACTGGAACTCGATAACGCCCTGGTGGCTGTGCTTCGTCGACAGGCTGTTATCTTACTAGAAGGCGGTCCGTCAAGCGGCCTTGGAATTGGCATCCATCCCGAGTCAATTCCAATGCACACTTTTGCCCGGTTCCTTTTCTTAGCTCTGCTCAACTCGTCTCCTGATTTAGCCTATGAGGTAGTAACCTCCCTTGCTTTATTTACAATATTTAGTGTTTGCTGGATGCTAACTTTTTTTTTTTGTAGGTGGGGCTCCGAGCGATGCGCCTTCCTATCCTCGAGGAACAAGAGGACTCTGGGGTGTCAGGGGCGGGCGGCGATGATGCCCTCGGTGAAGGCGGTGGTGGAGGTGGAAACGGCGGCGGCGGGGCCGCCGGATCTCTTGTGCTCAGTCGTTATCCTCGTTGGTTTACATTGGGCCACATTGAAACCCAGCAATGCATGTTAGCTAGTACAATGTTGTCGTCGGCTAAGAATTATTTGGACCGATTACGAAGTGTTCTCGCCTCGGCGCAAAGTCATATACATTCCTCCAGTCATCTCTTTAAATTAGCTCAGGATGCATTTCGATTTGCGACGCCTGAGAATGGACCGAGGCAGGCCAATCTCCTGACCGTCGCCTTTGAACTCGGATTACAGGTAAACAAGAGTAAAATAAAAAAATTAAAAAAAAACTTCCAAACAAATGTTCTCAACTTGTTTTTGTTCGGTTAATTTCCAGGTCATGCGTATGACCTTGGCGTCTCACAACTGGAGACGTCGGGAGATGGTGCGTTGGCTAGTGACATGTGCAACCGAAGTGGGCGTCGATGCACTCATCTCCATTATGCACAATTGGTACTCGCTATTCACACCGACTGAAGCCACGGGGCCTGTAGCTACAACCATCATGTCGCATGCTACAATTGTACGCCTCAACCTGAGCTATGGGCAGCAAGAAGAACTCAGTGGATGCGCGCGTACGCTTGCGCTTCATTGTGCCACCAAGGTGGGCTCGAAATTGGATTGGCCTAATTCTCATTTTATTTTTTAAATATAAATATTAATTTTTTTTATTTTAGGATCCTCCCAACTGTGCGCTAAATGCTCTGACGCTCTGTGAAAATGAACCTGTCGCTTTTGAGACTGCCTATCAGATCGTAATCGACGCCGCCTCTCATGTGATGACTTCGTCACAATTATTCACGATCGCTCGTTATATGGAGCATCGAGGATATCCAACTCGGGCTTATAAACTTGCGATGCTTGCTATGAACAACGTTCATCTTGCCTATAATCAGGTACTTTCATCAAATATACTCTTCGTATACTCTTAAAATTTCATTGAAGGCAAGAATTATGGATTTATAGCTTGGGAGGGAAGGAAAAGTGAGAAAACTGAGAGCAGTGGCGTATTCAGAGCGTCTCTCCTCCAAAATCAAAGAACTAATAAGTTTAAATAAAAACTAAAACTAATTCCAAAGAGATGTTTTTTTTTTTTTTTTTTTTTTTTTTTTAATTTGGCCTTGCTTGTTTGTTCCAGGACACACATCCGGCAATCAACGACATCCATTGGGCGTGTGCATTGTCACACTCGTTGGGCAAAACAGAACTGGTGAACATGATCCCCCTTCTAGTGAAAAACGTGCAGTGTGCAACAGTACTGAGCGATATCCTACGACGTTGCAGTATGACGGCGCCTGGAATGTCATGTCCACATCCACCCCCACCGCCGCCTCCTCCGCCTCCCCCACCACCCCCACCACAAGCACCTCCTGGCGAACCCCCAAAGCACCATGCCCCACCGCCACAATCTCAGCCACCGCCACCTCCGCCTCCCAATTCAGCCGGCTCGGGTCCTCCGCCTCAACCCCACCATCACCATCACCACCATCGTGCAGTAGCCGCTGCAGCAGCAGCTGCCGCCGCCGCAGCAGCCGCAGCGGCAGCAGCATCCAAGCCACTCTCCTATGATCGGCCACCACTTAGTCAATTGTTGGAGGCGGCAGTTGCAGCCTACGTCAACACCACACATTCAAGACTCACGCACATCTCGCCACGTCATTACGGCGATTTTATTGAGTTCCTGGGGAAAGCGAGGGACACATTCCTATTAGCGCAGGACGGACACGCCAAGTTCACCCAGCTGGTCGAGAACATGAAAGTAGCCTATAAAGGCAAAAAGAAACTAATGTTCCTTGTCAAAGAGCGATTCGGATAAAAAAAGACTCCTCAAACTAAAAAATGATCTTACGTTAAGACTGTTTTCATAATTAGCCACACACTTTAAGGTAGTTAGAAAAAAAAAAAAGTGTGAGTGAGTAAACGAGTAAGTGAATGAACGAGAACGAATAGAGTGAATGAAGAACTCCAAAAAAAAAAAGACAGACAGACATCGTAGGGTTATAAGAATCATCTTCCTTCTAAATCCTGTATTGACTCTGTAAAAGTATGGTACAAATCTGGTACCAAAAAATGGTGCCTTCTCTGTAAGTTTCACTTTCAAATAGCCTAAAAAAAAAAAATAAAGTTCAATTCTCCAACAAAAAGAAAAAATAAGAAGGCAAAAGCAACGCGTACGAAAAATTTTAAAAAATAATGGTGCTAGTTGAAAAAAAAATTCCTTTAACATAGAAAAAAAAAAGTTTTTAACCATTTTTAATTTAATTTTTTTTTTTTTTTTACAAACAAAAGAAATTTAATTTCACGTTTTCGTACGCTTATTTAATAAATAATAATTAAAAAAAGACAAACAAATAAATAGTTAATATAAGAATTAAATAAATAATTCCAGGATTTGTGAAAAATATTATTATTATAATGTAATAAGAAAAAAAAAAAAAATACGCCAAGCAAATTTTTTTAAGAGCTACGTGTTTGTGTTTATCTTCTTTATTTTTTTTTTTTTTAATATGCCTCCTCTTTTCGGACACTCAAGTTGACTTTAAAAAAAAAATAATAATAGAGAGTAGCATCAAATGAGAATGCAGCTTTTATTAATTAATTTTATTCGCACAGCTGGCGTTTCGGTTGTATGTTTGAACCATCTTCAGAGCTGGCAAAAAGACTATGAGTGGATTTTACTACATCTAATATGTTGAATAATTAATTGCACGCTCATAATGCTTTTTGCCAGCTCTGAAGATGGTTCAAACAGGAAATCGAAACGTCACTGTGCTAATAAAATTAATTAATAAAAAGCTGCTCTCATTTGGTGCTACCCTCTACTAACATTTCATTACATCACAGCTATATAATTGCGTTTGTTACAATAATAAATGAAGGTTTTAAATTTTTAAAAAAGGGGCGTGACTTTTTGAAGGATTTTTTAAATTATTTTTCTCTTTTATTGTTATTTTTATTATTTTGCGCTATCGTTCTTTTTATTATCATGTATATATGTATATATATATATATATATATTTTCTACAATTTTTTAATTTTTTCTACGGGTTTTATCATTATTTAATTATTTTAATAGTAGCCTAATCATTTTTTGGGATTTAGCTTTTCACAGCTCATAAAAGACTTTTCTCTAAAACAGTTCAAGCAGTCTTCAATACTTAATAGGAAAAGGAAGTTACGAGATGCACTATAAGTATAAGTGCAGAGAGAAAAAGAACACTTTCTTTCTTTTTTGCAAATCTCTACTGACAAGTGACTTGTGCAAATTTATTCATTTTCGGCCCACTTTTATTATCAAAATATTACATTCTATAATTAGTAATATTCGATTAAAATCAAATTATAATCTTTGATTATGAATGAATCTAAAATTTCTGTGTAGTTTATTTCAGGTATATCGGGTGCGCTTCTACCTTAAAGTTCTAATAAAAAAATAATTTTCATGGTTAAAATTTTAATTAAAAAAAAAAAATATTTTTCATGAATTTTTTTTCTTAGGGGGCCTGGGCCCTTTAAGCTCAAATCTTAAAATTATAATTAAAAAATAATTTTCTTGATCTTTTGTGTCAGAACAGTTTATCAAGGCTAAAAAAAGAAAAGGTGTTATTTTTTTCTTCCACTCGGCACAATTCCTACAGTGCATCTCGTAACTTGTTTTTCCTACAAAGTTCTAAAAGACTTGTTTCGGCTCTCACTCTGGGACTTGCACAGAATTATCGGCAGAAACAGTGGCGAAGCGAGCTTAACTCACGCCCAGGGCACAACACCTTTTTAGCAAACTCCCCCCTCCTCCCCCCCCCCCATTCGAAAACCATATTTTATATGTAAAATATACAAAATTATTATATTACACTGGTAGCAAATTTAAAATATATTTTCCAGAAATCAATTATAATAAAAATTACCCAGCAATTTTTTTTTGTTTTGCGGGCCATTTGAAGCCACTTTGTGAGTAGCGCCCGGGTATTATGACACCCCCCCCCCCCCTTGCTATCTCCCCCCCCTCGCTAGGCCACTGGGCAGAAACGTAATTTTTTACAAATAAAAACCATATTTAAACCGTCTTTTAATAAAGTGCCTAATCAATGTATGTGCACTAAAAAAGTTTTATCGGTGCGTTTTTTTAATTGTATTTTAAAATATATCTTTTCCAGAAGTCAACTTGAATCCGAATTAAATCATAAAAAAAAATCAAATTTGTTAATAGAAAAAAATGCCTTTGTTCCTTTCTTAATATTTTTGTGTTCTTAATTTCTCCCTCCCTTATATTTTCCCCTTTTTTTTATTAATTGTCAGATATTAAGTATAAGATTTATGTTGCATTATTATTATTATTATTATTATATATAATTATCTACCAAAGAATTTGATTATTATTATTTTATTCTTGCATTTTTGTAAAAAAAAATATTATTAATATTATTATGCGTGAAATCATTGTAAATGTGGGAGTGTGCGCGTGTGTGTGCGCGTGTGTGTGTATAAA
>JAKCPI010019573.1:0-30080 GCA_023213315.1 Euborellia annulipes
TTGATGACTAGAGAGCATTGGAAGGAACAAATAAATCAATTCTTTTTTTTTTTTTTAATTCTTTTTATTTAATTTATTTTCGATGCTGAACTGCACTTGTAGTCAATTTGAAAATATTGGTGCGGCCAACGACTCTCAACCATTTTGTTTTCCAAGGTCCGCACTTTGTTAATTGTTTAATGCACCTAAAATTGCTTAATAAAAAAATCTGGTGTGACTGGTGCACAGCACACAACTTTCTCTTACCTTCGGTAATCGAAAGTTGTGTACTGTGCTTGTCACACCAGATTTTTTGTGTCGACATGTATTTAGTTTCCGACAGTACGGTACATTGGATTTTCAAGATGTAAAATTTATAAGTATGGCAAAATGTTTATATTTTGTTACCATGGCAACCATTTCTCCTATCTTTTCTATGGAGTACAAGAGTAAAGTGGTCTTCAGAAGATTTCAATCACAAAATGAGAATATACATTTTAAAGAGCCACCCAAAAAATAATTGATATATGAATTTTAAAAAAAATCGTTGGAGCGAATTTTGAGAAAATCGAAAAAAACTGAAAAAGTGCATCTGTAAAGTACTAGTACTTTTTGGTCGATTTTGTTCAAAAGCTTCGTGTCACGTCCCATGGGGGTGCCTAACTTAAATATAAAATTTCAACTTCCTAGCTCTTTTCGTTCTTGAGATATCTTGTTCACAGACACACCCACCCACCCACAGACAGACCATGTCGCGAAAACCACTTTTTTGGATTCAGGGGACCTCAAAACGTGAATATCCATCAAAATCTCGACATCGAATTTTTGACATGAACTAATACTTTCTCTCTATATATATATTACATATATACATAGGTAAGAGAAAGTAAAAATAGCTTAAAAATTTTGAGGTGTAAGTTGAGGCTGTGGATATTTAATGAAGGTTATGTAGAGGCAGAAGCACTAAGAAACAATGCTCTCAATGTTTTCATCAATTAGCCGGAAAAGTTTCCGGTTCATTTATCTAACTATCTTCAGCCCTTTCTAAAATATCTACACATATAGCCTAAGTGTAAATAACTTTTTAAATTTTATATATATATATTGTAGAAAGGGCTGAAGATAGTATATAATAACCGAAACGTTTCCGGCTAATTGGGGAAAGCATTCATTTTCTTAGCTACATCTGCCCCTTCATTTTCTTGAAAAAATTTTATTTATGTTGATGGAACAAGTGGCTGTCCAAAGATTAAATTAATAGAAAGAGGATCGGAGCCAGGCAGGGGAGTTTCTATTGAACTAAAATCTCAATAAAAGAAAACGTTCGGCTTTAATTAGATAAGGCCATCTTCAGTTTTTACGAGGAATATTGGCAAAGTCAATGAATACACCATTGAGATGCAGATAGGGAGTTGTTATATATATATTTATTTTTAAATAAAAAGTGGAGCAGAGCAAAATTAATGAGAGACTGGACTCAATGGAGAAAGCTATGGAAATTGAAAGAAAAAACCCAAAAAGAGGAAGTGGAAAATGTCAAAAAAGAATTAAACGCTGTGAAAAAGATTGGAGGAGATAGAGAAAAAGAATGAAATGAAGGAAGAGAATGAGAGGAAGAATAATGTTATCATTAGGGGAATGGCGGAAGAAGAGATGGAAGACTCGGGCAGAACTTATGACAAAGTGAAAGCGTATTTGAGGGAGGATCTACAGATAGAGGAGAATTTAGTGGTCAAAGCATATAGAATAGGAAGAAGGTTTGAAGGGAGGGAAAGACCTATTAAGGTTAAGCTGATCAATCCTGGAAAGAAATGGGAACTAATTAAGAAGAGGAATGAGCGAAGAAATAGTAAAATATACATAGACGATGATTATCCAGAGGAAGTAAGAAGGAGAAGAAGGGAATTGATACCTTGGTTAAAAAAAGCAAGAAGCGAAGGCAAAAGATCCTTTTTGAGAAAAGATAGATTAGAAATCGATAGAGTATTATTTGCCCTGACGGACGGAGAGGAGGGGAGGGAGCTTGTGAAGTGGGAGCCAAAAAACTCGTTAGGATTATAGGAGGAGAGAAGAAAGAATCAGACCCAAAAAAGCACAGTAAAAGGATTTTAAATGTACTAAGTTATAACATTGCTGGCCTCAAAAACAAACTTAATAATTACTCTTTCCTCGGCTATGTCAGGGAATTTGATATTATCATCTTGCTTGAAACTTTCACAACTGATAGAGAAATTGCAAATAAATATTTCCCAAATTTTTTGATCAAGTGGAGGGATGCAGTGAGGAGATCTAAATTTGGAAGAGCCAGTGGGGGAATGATCATCGGAATAAATAAAGAAACAGCCTTAAGATACGCTGCCTTTGAATACGTGGACAGTCTCCACCTTATAAAACTTCAACTGAACCCAGAGGAAGAGCTTTATATAATACCAACATACATAAATTGTAATAACTGGGAAAGTGAATATTCTGACCTCTACAACTTTATAAATAACAATTCTCAGAAAAGTCTAATAATAATAGGAGATACTAATGCCAGAATTGGGGAAGAGCAAACACTTGAAGAGGAGGTGAATTTCCCTTCCTTAGGAGAAGGAATACAACGAGAAAGAAAATCCAAGGATAAAACAATAAATAAGAGAGGCAGAAAAATATTAGAATTATGTCAGGATTTTGGGCTAATTGTGCTAAATGGTCGAACACTAAGTGATGCTGATGGAGAATTAACATTCATCGGAAGTATGGGTAAATCTGTAAATGATTTGGGCATGGCATCTGGCAGCTGTCTTGAGACGATTAACGATTTTAGGATCGACGCCCAGTTATTCTCTGATCATCAGCCATTAATACTGTCGCTGCAAGGTCAAAACACAGAAAAGAATGTAAATACGAGAAACAAATCCCTACTACCAAGACTAATATGGACCAAAAACGATGAGGTAAATTTTGCTGGTAGAATTAGAGCAGAACTAAATAATAGTCAACTAGGTGAGAGAAACTGTGAGGAGGATATTGAACAAATTAGAAGATGCATTTCAAAAGCGGCGTCTGCGAGAGAAGATACCAAAAGGGGCTTTATAAGAAAAAACAGGTGGTTTAATGGAAAGTGTTTTAAAGCTAGAAAACGTGCGCTTGAATCTCTTAGGCTATTTAGAAGGCTGAGTACAGATACTGCGAGACGGAATTATATAGAAGCGAATAAAGAATTCAAAAAAATCTGCCTAGAGAGTAAAATACAATATAGGAAAGAAGTAGAAGAAAAACTATTAAGGGCAAAAGATTCAAAAGAATTTTGGAACGCAGTTAATCAACTCAGGACATCAAAGAAGACATTAAACAGCAGTAATATAACCCCCACTGCATGGCTGAACCATTTTAGGGATCTGCTGAACCCGAAAATTTCTGTATCATATATATCTACTGCGGAACCTTATATTGAGGACCAATACCTGGATTCTGGGTTCTCTTTGGCGGAACTAAACTTGGTCCTAAGTAAAGCAAAAATAAATAAAGCACCAGGATATGACAGAATTCCCTTTGAATTTTATAAGTTTGCACCTCAAGAAATGAAGATTCAACTTTTGAATATCTTTAATAGAATTTATGAAACGGGAAGAATACCGCAGACCTTTAACACTTCAATAATATGCCCAATACTCAAGAGGGGGGATCCAAATATAGCAGGAAACTATAGGGGAATATCGTTTATGAACTCAGTTTCTAAACTTTTCACGGGATTGATCCTACAGAGGTTAAATAATTGGGTAGAGGCAAATAACCTGTTGGATGAAGCACAAGCGGGATTTAGGAAGAGATATTCCACTATAGACAACCTGTTTAACCTGATGAGCATCGTGCAGATCAGAACCCTTGAGAGAGAGGGGAAATTGTACTGCTTCTTTGTGGATTTGACTGCAGCCTTTGATACCGTGGATAGAAGAGCACTACTATACAAACTGACGTGCAAAGGTCTTTCTACTAAGGTGTTGAGGTGCCTTAAGAATTTGAACAAGAACACGAAATCAGGAGTGTGGACTAATGGTGGCGTCACGGATGACTTCGGGACGGGGACCGGGCTTCGCCAGGGGTGCCTCCTCAGCCCTTTACTCTTTGCGTTGTTCATCGACGATCTTGGAGACTCTCTGGAGGGAGGAGTAACGGTGGGGGATCTCAATATCCGGATTCTCCTATACGCGGACGATCTAGTGATCGTCAGTGAAACTAGACAGGGGCTCCAGAAAATGATGAATAATTTAGAGAAATACTGCGATCTATGGAATTTAAAAGTCAACCTGGAAAAATCCAAAATAATGGTCTTCAGAAAGGGAGGCAGATTGAGCGAAGTAGAAAAATGGAAATTCAAGAACAACCCAGTAGAAATCGTTAATAGATATAAATATCTAGGAGTGACTCTAACGCCAAAACTGAGCTTCCTCCCTCATCTAAAAGAAAAACTAGCTTCGGCTAAGATGGCATTGCATCAGGGACTGCATATAATAATTAACAACGATCGAACACCACTCTCAGCTAAATATGCAACCTTCGCAGCGGTAGCAAGATCAATTATGTGCTATGCTGGGCAAATATGGGGGTATAAAAAATATGAGGACCCAGAAAAACTATTGAAGGCATTTGTGAAAAAGGTATTTCGTCTCCCGTATAATACACCCGACTACGTCTTAAGATTGGAAACAGGACTAACAGCTATGCACACATATACAATGGGCTTGCATGTCAACTATATACTCAAGGTGTTAAAAATGCCGGAGAATAGGTACCCTAAAGTTTTGGCCAAAGAAATCATGAGAAGAGATATTGCCTGGTTCAAGGAGCTAAAAAATCTAGCCAGCAAATGGGACATAACAATACCCCAAGATGAAATGGCGTACCAGGACTGGAAGCTTATGATGCAGGATATTGTTCAACGGCTGGGAGAAGACTACATGGAAGAAGCGAGGAAAGATGCTGCCTCAGCGGAGTTCCATCAAGTGTATAAAGCACTGAATTGGAACCTGGGGGAGAATGGCTATATGTCTGAGCGTCTCAGGCCTAAGGATATTAGGTGGATCATGAAGCTACGCGGAGAAGCAGTCGACCTGAACTATAAGCCATGGCTGAGAAGAGACTACAGATGTAGCCTCTGCAACTGCAATGAAAGAGAAGATATTTTTCACTTCGTGGCGGCATGTCCAATCCTGGCGGATGCCAGGCAGAGATGGCTGAAAAAAAGATTTCTCTCAAGAGAGGAATTCTTTGATTTACTAAATGGACTGGATTGGAGGGCCCTGGCGGAGTACGCAGCTGAAGCATGGAAGATCAGATGGAGCCTAGTCCAGGAGTTCAACTTCTCATGAGACCAAATGAACTTAAAATTCAAATAAATGTATCTCTGACCAGACATACGGTTTAAATAAAACTAATGTCTTAAGCTTTAAAATATTTAATTTAACAATGTATTAATTGTAAAAGGAAATTTTTTTTTAAATGAATAAAGCATTATTATTATTATTATTATTATATTTATTTTTATTTTTTGGGCCTCTCCTCCCTTATAGCCCACCGATCCTCACCAGTGATGATTCGGTCGCGCCAGGAAGAACTGGAGTATGGCAGAACGGCAGTGCCTCTGGTGTGCCATTTAAGGAAAAAACTTCGTTCTGAATCGAACTCGTCAATTTAATAAATATAAATAAAATATAAAGTGTATATTCAAATAATTAGATTCCAGAGAGGATGAAGGAAACGGCAGCTCTGATTTAAACATATCAAACTTTTCCGAGTACATATCTGCCACTCCTGTGCAGCGATTTATTGGTGAAAGCTGGCTCATATCATATATATTTGGTACCCAAATGGCTTAAATAAAATCCCCGGATTGCAATGGTGCTTTCATTGACTTTGCCATTATTCTCATAAACTCATGCGAATGTGTGTAGCTGAAATTGTAATTCTCATTTATTCTTTGAAGATGGCCTAGACCAGTGGCCGAAACGTCAGCTTGGAACGACAACAATAAAAGAAATAATTTTATCTCCATATGACGTGGAATTTTTTTTTTCTTTCCTTCCAGCCACAAAGACATACCTCGCAATTATTCTCATAAGAACTGAAGAGGGCATTATCTGATTATAATTAAAGCGGAAACGTTTTCTTTTATTGAAATATTCATTTGATAGAGACTCTACTGCCTGACTGCGATCCTCTCTTCGACTAATCTAATTTTATTTATTTTAATTTTGCATTTATAGCGGCAGTCGCTTGAGAACCTAGAAGCTAGAGATTTAAAAATTTTTTATTCTATAGTGATGGTATTTATTAAATAAAGATGGTAGGGTGAAGCTGGTTTTCAATTCCTCGAGATTTTCAAATAAAATCCCGTCCTGCAGAACATTCGAAAATTTAACTAACGGAATTTAATATCATTTTTTTTTCTTTATCAATTAATATAATATGAAATTCGTTAATTTCAACCAGCTAAATGGAAACGTTGCAGCCTAAGTCACACATACAGATTGCTTTTGTCATTATCAGCAGCCATTCGTGACGACGTTTCCTTTTGATTTTCTGGCTTTTTGAACTTGAAAAAGCATTTAATCTCCCTCTCTCTCTAAATTGTAATTCATTTATCAACGAGAAAAGAGAGAGAGAGAGAGGAATAATATTAATAGCGTGATAATGATAATAGTTACGCTATTCAGGATAAAATTTGTAATGAAAATTTTTTTATTACATTAATTTCAATGTAACTTGACCTTGGCTCTAAATAGGATATCGCTACGCCTTTTGAAGAATTAATGTGAAATTTTAAAAATTAATTTCTCTAAAAATTTTTTCATTGGACGGGGGGGGGGGATCCAAATTTCCAAAAAGAAAATATAATGAATAAGAGTCTCTTCACTAATCCATAATCTATAGCCTGCTTTGTTTATTATAATCTGAGATGATTGCGACTAGAAAAAAAAATCTGGTGTGACTGGCGCACAGCACACAACTTTCTCTTACCCTCGGTAATAGAAAGTTGTGTACTGTGATTGTCACACCAGATTTTTTGTGTCGACATGTATTTAGTTTCCGACAGTACGGAACATTCGATTTTCAAGGTGTAAAATTTATAAGTATGTGAAAGTATTTATATTTTGTTACCATGGCAAAACATTTCTCCTATCTTTTCTATGGAGTACAAGAGTAAAGTGGTCTTCAGAAGGTTTCAATGACAAAATGAGAATATACATTTTAAAGAGAATCTAAAAAATAATTGATTTTTGAATTAAAAAAAAAAAAAATCGTTGGAGCAAATTTTGAGAAAATCGAAAAAAAACTGAAAAAGTACATCAGTAAAGTACTAGTACTCTTTGGCCGATTTTGATTAAAAGCTTATTTTTCCGGTCCCGGGGGGTGTTTAACTTAAATATAAAATTTCAACCTCCTAGCTCAATTCCTTCATGCTTAAAATTGAACACAGACACCGACCCACACACAGACAGACCATGTCGCGAAAACCACTTTTTTGGATTCAGGGGACCTCAAAACGTGAAGATCCATCAAAATCTCGACATCGAATTTTTGACATGAAACCAATAGACTACTTTCTATATATATATATATATATGTTATTAACATATACATATAGGTAAGAGAAAGTAAAAAATGCTCCCATATCAAATAACTAGAAGAAATAATTGATTATTTTAATATTTCCTCCTTCACCTTTGATAGGCTCTACTAATCAACATTCACGTTCGACTTTATAGAAAATCGGCCCTAAGGCAGGTAATATAATACAATAACAAGAGAGAGAGCGAGAGCGAGAGAGACGACTGCTTTCTTGTTGTAGATGGAGTTTGAGACCGCCATCTCGTTAGATTATTGATTCTGATCCGTTTGCCAAAAAACTGGCCCTCTGATTTAGAGAGAGAGAGGTGTGTGTGAGTTAGTGGTGTTGGTGAAGGGGTGGGGGTTCTATGGACGCGTGCCATATCGGGGTCAGCACAAAGCTCACCCCATCCATCCCTTGGTTTAATGTTCGCCCTCTCGCCACTAGAACACGTGACTTTATACCACGATCGCCATCTTAACTCACTCACACCTATTTAATCTTAAAGCATAAATAAATAAATAAGTTATAACTTACGATATTTTATGATCAAAGAGAATAAATAAAAAATTGCCTCGATATTAGAATTTTATTAGATTAATTCATCCACATTACAATAGACATATTTAATTTAGTATTGGAAGTTTTTTATATAGCTGGTTAATTGATGTAGTAGAAGGAGAATAAAAAGAGAGAGCAGCTGATTATATTTTGTTGTATTATTCCTTCAGTGGTGACGTTTCGGTCCTGTTTAAGGCCATCCTCAGAGCATTAGGGTTGTCATCATTAATTACAATTTCAACATTTCACCTATATTTTAAGGGGGTTCAGGAGCGACGTCTAAACGTACTTTAAAATAAAACTAGACTATAAGGAATTTTTCAATGCGGTTTTTTTTTTAATGAATTAAATTCATAAGAGATTATTGGGACATCGAGCTATAATTTGTTTAATGACTTATTAAAAAATTATCGTAATTAATTTTTTTGTTATCAAGCAAATACAAAAAAACAACATGTCCCAATAATCTTTAATTTTTTTTTAATTTAAAAATGAATTTATTGTTATCATTAATCACATATTAATTGAGAAATTTTTAAAATATGCTTAAATGATTTATTTAAAAATCAACTGTCAAATTAGTTCAGCATTCTTGCAATAGATGGCAGGCTAGTCTAACAGCTAATCCCCTAATAGCGTATATCTGGCCTATATTTATATATTTTTATCCTTTTATAAAAGATATAATATATAATAACATTCATAAAGTATTTATTGTTAAAAGATCAATGAAAATCAACCAAATGCATTAAATATTATTAGCTACCATTCTGACATCTCTTGGCAAATTTTTGAATTACTTGATTTTTTGGGCATACATTTTATGACACACAGGCTATATAAGACTTTAACCGTTATTATGAATATATACTGTACCGTATATATTGGGGTCCAAACATTCTTATTTAAGCTTAAATAAAAACAAGGCAGGCGCCAAATACGCCAAGCCGCAGTGGCGGATTAATGCAATTTTGTCGGGGGGGGGCGGTTTTTTTTTTTTTTTTTTTATTTAAGGACTTTGTGGGCATCTATGGCCATTTAGACCCCTTTCCTATTTATTTAAATTGATTGGTAACAAATTCAATTGAAACTAAAGCCCGGAAATCATAATTTCTTTAGATTACTAGTTTTTATAACATTGTGAATTTCTTCTCGGGGGGGGGGGGGGCGATCGCCGGAGGGCAAAAATAACTTAAAACTAATTTTAAAAAATTGTAGAATCGGCGCCATTTAATATGCAAAATTAAAATTTGATTATCACCTGCCAATGTTTTGTATTTCTCTTTAAAAAAAAAAAAAAAAAACTTTAGCCGCTAGAATTATTTTGAGTGTTGTAGAGAAAATTTTATTTCAATATGATGAAAGAGTTATATTTAAATTTATAAGGGAATTTCAAAAATGGTGTTAGAAAATCTAAAAAGTTGATTTTTATTTCACCTTTATATAACACACGTAGGCTAACTGCTTGCTATATACGCAAGTATATAATAATAATATTGTATAAACGAGAAATTATTTAACGAAGTAATAATTTAATAGAAAGTTTTTTTTTTTTTTTTATTTTGAAAAGAAAATTTCTTTATCAAAGGTATTGATCTTTATTTCCTTTTCTCTCTCTCTCTCTCGCTCTACAACCTTTATGGTTAATAAAAGAGAAACTAGAAGTGGGGTGGGGTGGGGGGTTAGATTTGAAATATTGAACTTTTCCCTTTTTTTTTTTTTTTTTTTTTTTTGTTAAGAATTATATATTCGGCTAATTCTCAATCTTGTTGATAATAATTCATTGGGGAGGAGAAGTTACATAGATTTTTTTTTTTTTTTTTTCTTAAGAATGTTTAAGTTTGCGTGTCACGGAAAAAAAATCACTGAAATTATGTTAACTTGTATAATGGAAGGGGCGGGCGGATGGAAGAAGAAGAAGGGGTTGAATAAAAAAATGACATTTTTTGCGGATGGAGAGGAAAAACTTTTGCAAAATATTAAAAAAAGCTCTATCTTTCTTTATAATTATTATAATTCTAATTTTAAAAATTTTTTAAGCATTCATATTTTGTCACTTGAGCGAGAAGGCCTATATCTAAATACCTAAATAATGATTTATGCATTAAGCATTAAAATTATTTATTAAAACATAAACTGTGAATCTCTGGTCTTAATCAGATGATTTAGAATCTATCTATATATAATAATTGCGGTGTGTCCGTCTGTCCGTCTGTCCGTCTGTCACGCTCTGTTTGACCAACTTCCCGTTGGAATTTTGAAACGAAATTTTGCAGTCTTATAAAGGACGTTATGGAGAGTCCCGGAAAAATACTCGGGTCCTGAAATTCCTATAACTTTTTGAGTTATTAATTCCTAAATTTACGATTTCTCCCATAGGAAATGTATAGAGAAATATTTAAGTATTCTTTGCAGTTGTGTATTCTTTGAATGTAAACAAATCCTCAAGCAGGCACTGGATTGGAATACGTAGTAATTTTCTTAAATAGAAATGCCTGAACCCCCAATGCCTATATTAATTACAACGGTTATCGTCTAAAGTCTTTATGGCCTAAGTTGCCGAAAAGACTGTGTGAATGTGTGTGTGAGTGTGAGTTTGAATGAGAAAATAGTGTGAATGTTTAAAAAAAAAAAAAATAATAATAATAATAATAATAATTTTCTTTTCATAATTAAGAAGAGGCGAGGGTCCGCCGCAGGCGGGCCTGAGCCAGCTGGCAGGGAGTCCAGGGGGGCGTAGGCCCCTGTCTAGACTCCAGCCCGTTTCTCATAATTAAGAAAAGGCGAGGGTCCGCCGCAGGCGGGCCCGAGCCAGCTGGTGAAGGGGGGTCCAGGGGGGCGAAGCCCCGCGCTGGACGCGGAGCCCGCCGAAGGCGGGCGGCGCGGCTAGTTTGCTTATTTAATTTCATTTATTATATACGGCTCGTTATAAATTATTTCTTCAAATATGATCAAAGAAAAACAAAAAATTTGAGACCCTGCTTTAGTATTATTTTTATTTGAAGATGTTAAATTTACAATGGCGTAGTAAGCTACAGGTCGAGTTAGTCTACGGGCTTGGTGTAGTTGGTAGCGTGCTTACCTTCTAAACCGAACGTCACGGGTTCGGACCCCAGGCAGTCCGATGATTTTATTTAAGCCATTTGGATACCAGATGGCTTAAATGAAATGCCTGGACCCCCAATAGATATTATAAATAATAACGGTTATCGTCAAAGTCTTAAATGGCCTAAGTTGCCAAACAGACTCTGTGAATGTGTATGTGAGTGTGAGTGTGAAAAAAGTGTGAATGTTTAAAAAAAAAAAAAAAAGTTAAAGCCCTCTACATGGTGACACAAAGCTTTTGAACAAAATCAGCCATTAAGTACTAGTACTTTATGTACTTTTTCAGATTTTTTTTTCTTCGTTTTCCTCAAAATTCGCTTCAACAATTTTGATTAAAAAATCAATTGTTTTTTAGATGCTCTTTCAAATCTATATTCTCATTTTGCCATTGAAATCTTCTGAAGACCACTTTACTCTTGTACTTCATAGAGAAGATTGGAGAAATGGTTGCCATGGTAACAAAATATAAATATTTTTCCATGTTTATAAATTTTACATCTTGAATTCTAATATATCGGCGGAAACTAAATATATGTCGACAAAAAAAATTTGAGTGTGACACGCACAGAACACAACTTTCGATTACTAAAGGTAAGAGAAAGTTGTGTGCTGTGCGACAGTCACACCTGATTTTTGTATTTGAGTTGTATTCAAGGGCGGATACCCCCCCCCCCCCCGAGAAACACCTCTGGATCCGCCACTGGTTGTATTTGAGTCTCTATGGCCTAAGATGCCGAAAAGAGTTTTAAAAATTAAAAACTTGCCTTTAATTAATTTCAAAAGAAAAACCAAATATTATTTTTTATTTAATATAAATATAATATATGAAAATCATACATGTAGATTTATTAATTTTCATGGGTTCATTAAAAAGCAATAGAATAAATACCCCCACCCCCTGGCCATAATTAATTAACTTTAGTGATATTGAGATTGTGTTGGTGGCAATAACTTAAATCCTATTCATTTTATTATAGGGGTCATATTCATTTAAATAATCGGATAAAATGTTTATGACAATTCCGAAATAGGGGTAGAGTAGCTAGCTATATAATAATAAACGGTTATAGTAGGTGAATTAGTTTAGTAAAGGAGGGCGGGACGGTTTAATTTTTAGTATAATGGCGGTCTAGAATTTTCTATTTCTCACTTTATCTCTATCTAATTTGTTCCCATTTTGTAAGATGGCAGAGAAAAAGAGAGAGAGAGAGAGGGAATGATTATATTATTACGTAGCTATTTTAGTTTATTGTTATTATGTTTGGCTTTGAGTTTGGTCAAAATCGGCAAACGTGAATTATTGCAACAATCAAATGTGGCCATCAAATTTTATCAAGTGCTTAAATTTCAAATAATACTCAAGCACTTGGTCCCCATCAATTTTTTTAAAATAAAATTATGTCGCCAAGAACAAAGGTAAAAGCTTTTGTTTAATGTACTAAGACTCTTTGGTATGCAACCCGTATTTAAATTTTATTGACCTTTATTATATGTATTTATACTTTATATTATTTACATTTTGAATTCTTGTATTTATTGGCTTAACACTTGATTTAAAGAAAGATAAGCCACCAATAATTTTCTCAACTACTTATGTGTTAGTCACAGGTTTTTGTTAAAGGGGGGAGGGCGAAATCTCAGATTTTGAGAGGGTGGGGCAGTGGCGCATTTCAGGAAGAGAGGCTAATTGGGTAAATAATGATTTAGCTCTTAGCTCTGGATTCGAATTAGCAGAATTGGGGCCGCCCAAGGGGGGGGGGGACTACCGGTATTTATCACAGCAGCCGAAATATAGAAATATAAATAAATATAGACAGAATCAAAATGGCCTTACACTTGTAAAATAAATTTGTTTATTTTTAAAATAAATAAGAATTATTTAATAAATGAAGTTTGTAATTTAACTTTCTTTTACATTATTATTATAGAATTTTGTAAGTTTTGTAACTGGCTAAATGGCTTAGGCCAAAAGCCAAATAAAAAAAAAAAAAAAAAAAACTTTCTTTTACCTATATTAACATATATATAGAGGTAAGAGAAAGTAAAAAAATTAAATAAAATAATTTTAAAAATTAAAATTCAGAATTTTCCCATTGAAAAGAATTGATTTTTGTCTTGCTTTATAAAAAATTAAAGCCTATTAAAATTAATTAAATCTTTCAAATTAAAAATAATAAAAATTATTATATAAATAAATTTATTTTTTTTTTTTTTTTATACAAAACCCGCTTAACTCCAAGATCCATACAATTGAAGACGTATAATTGTATTAATTATTTTTTATATATAATTTTTATTTAAAAATGATAGGGTTTATGTTAAATTTTTTCCCTATATACATGTTTCCAAGCATTGGGCAACAATGGGATGAAAGCAAAACAGGAAGCCTGATTGGGAACCGAGGTGTTCGAAGTCAGAAAACATTGTAAACGCAAATTAAAAGAGAAATAAAGATTTTGTAATTTGTAAAATTTTGTTTTTTTTTCTGAGATGAGACTCTGGTCAAGAGAAACAGATAGACAGACACTCCACTATTTTAGGCCGATATATAAAATTCTTATAAGATAAGAGGGTTGTATCTTTGATTGCATGAAACGAGTTGAATGAAAAATTGCGGCACTTAATTAAGAAAAGGCGGGCCCGAGGGGGGTCCAGGGTAGCGAAGCGAAGGCGGGCTGCCCTATTAGTCGGGGGTGGGGGGAATCATCCTGAACCCCTATCAAAAATTTCTGGCTACGCCTATGATAGTACCAGTACTCTTTGGCCGATTTTGTTCAAAAGCTTTTTGTTACGTGCCAGGGAGGTACTTTAATTAAATATAAAATTTCAAACTCCTAGCTCTTTTGGTTCTCGAAATATTTTATTCAAAATCACAAGGATACATAGACAGACCATTATGCGGGACCTACTCTTTTGGGCTCAGACGACGTGTATTTTCATAAAATTCTCGACATCGAATTTTTCACATCAATCCAATACTTTCTCTCTCTATATATTAACATATATAGAGGTAAGAGAAAGTAAAAAACCTTAATAAAAAATAATTATTTATTGATAATAGGGGTGGGTAAATAAAATAAGTCCCTTAAAAATTATTTTAATTCAAATTTATCCCTAATAAATAAATAAATACAACTTGGAAGTATTTTATTTAAATTGAGGTGAGTTTTAAGGGTGGATAAATGAAGTGAGTCTTTTAATAGTTATTTCGATTCCGAATTTATTCCCAACAGAATAAAACCCCGTTAGTTTGCAAGTGAATAGAATTTTTTTAATAGAGAACTTATTTGATAATTTTTGGACGCTCAGAGAGCAATGCTATCTCTCTATGCTGGCTTGCTTGCTGCCTATCTGTCAGGCGGTCTGTCTTTTAGATGTATTTGAGTCGAGCCATGAGTCATTCGGTTCAGCTCCACTCTCTCTCTCTCTCGTGTGTGTTCAGTTTCTTTTATATTGTGTTGTGATTTGTGCAAATAAGACGTTCATCCCCCGACCTCATTACACCACACCCCGTCTGGTCATCTTATTATTAAGGTAATTAATATTTTCATAACGAATTAAATTTTTATTTTCAATTTTTTTTTTTCTCTCAACATATACTTATAAAATTATCCAATTTTTAATTATATGATGATTTGTACCCCAGGGGGAGGGTGAGAAAGGGTGTAAATCACCCCTTTTAATAAATAAAATAGTATTTTTTTCTTTAAAAATAAATTTTTTTTTTGTAAAATTTTTACTTTTAAGCAAATGGATTACTTTCTCTCCCTCCTCACCCTCTACCACCCTAACAGAGAATTTAGTTTTCCTATAATATTTAATAAGAAATTTTTATTAAATAATAGAAAATATCCTTAAACTTTTATCTCTCATCAGTGTTATAGTGATTTTTGGAGGTGGAATTTTTGTCAGTGCTTTCTTCTGCACTCGCCTCCCCTATTTATTTATAATTAAAAAAAATTGAATACCAAATGACTTAAATAGAAATGCCTAAACCCCCAATATGTATATTAATCAATAACGGATATCGTCAAAGTCTTATATGGCCTGAGTTGCCGGAAAGACTGTGTGAATGTGTGCGTGAGTGTGAGTGTGAATGAGAAAAAAGGAGTGTTAAAAAAAAAACATTCTACAAGCCTGTATCTCCATCTTTCGTTTCGTGAATATATTTCACTACAAACAAAGTTTCCTTCGTTTGTAGTTTTATGTAGAATTCGATCCCCCCTCGGCTCACACATCCCCTTATAGATATTTATTAATTCAAATTTACTCCTATTCTACAAATCTTCTTAATACAATATATAGTTACTTTATATAATGTTTGATTAAGGAAAAAATAATTCAAATTTTTTTTCGACTTGAAATTAAAAAAAAAAAAAAATCTTCTGGTGTATGCACTTCATATGAAGGATATGGGAAATAGTTGAGCATCTCCCAATGGCCAGGGGCTAAAAGGGTGGAATATAAAAAAAAAATTCTATATAATGTAGAGCCTACTGCGGAAAGCTAGATACAAAAAATCTGATGTGACAAGCCCAGAACACAACTTTCAATTACCGAAGGCAAGAGAGATTTTTACTTTCTCTTACCTCTATATACTGTATGTTAATATATATAGAGAGAAAGTATTGGATTCATTTCAAAAATTCGATGTCGAGATTTTGATGGATATACACGTTTTGAGGTCCCCTGAATCCCCGAATCGCTACATGGTCTGTCTGTGAACAAAATATCTCAAGAAGGGAAAGAGCTAGGAGGTTGAAATTTTATATTTAAGTTAGGCACCCCCTAGGGCATGACACGAGGCTTTTGAACAAAATCGGTCAAAGAGTACTAATACTTTACTGATGCACTTTTTCAGTTTTTTTTCGATTTTCTCAAAATTCGCCCCAACAATTTTGATTAAAATTCCAAAATCAATTATTTTTTATATGAAATAATAATAATAATACAATAATTTTCCACCCTATCATTTGTCCAATATTGTTCATTTTTTATTTCTAATTTAATTAGTGAAATCGAATCGTTTATTTGAGAAAGGGCACATATCACATTTTTTTGTGTAGACACATTTGTTGTTAAAAGGGCACATCTCTAACTGTGTTCTAATGGTTTCTATGGACCACTTTTTGTCTGAAAAAGCCTAATGTTACGAACATTCCACTACCAAACAAGAAGTTTTTTGTTTCTCCTGTAAAATTTTTAAAATGGGATATGTGCCCTTTCTGAAATAAACGATTCAATTAAGGGAAAAATTTTAAAAAATTTGATGGAACAAATAGAGAGGAAAAGGAAAAAATAAATGAGAGGATGTTAGCCAATAAAGTTTATTTCCACACTGACACCTCTCGTCAACTAAATAAACCAACTACTATGAATATACACGTATATTATGAATAAATTTTCATGAATCTGACATTAAATTAGAATTAATATAATATAGTCACTGATATAAAAGTTAAAGTATGTCTGTATTTTCGTTAACGAATTGTCATATCGGGATAATATTTTGGACAGATTTACATTAGGAATTCGAGAAGCGTTTTTATAGTCCCCCCCCTCAACCTCTTCATTAAAAGTTACGCCCTGGTTTAACACACATATTAATTTTCATCAGTGAAATTCAACTTTAACGAATTGTCAATAGAAGGCTGCGCTCAAGAGAGAAGAACAAACACGTAAATCAATCTTTTACTAATAATTGTCGAGCCACAATATTTACGCACTTTAATAAAATTAATTTTCAAACATCCTGTTTAAAAATACAGAGAGGCTTTTAATAAAGTCGATAAGGTTTTAATTAAAGTTAATTAAAGTTAAGCTGCGCGGTTCAAGTTGATTCCTTTTATGTGTTTATATTATAAACAACAATTTGGTAGCGAAATATTTTAGTAATGATGATTATGATGAATTTCCCTTCCCTCCCCCTCTCTCGCTCAATGTAGAGTTTAAATTAATTTATTAGAAACATTTAATTCCAAATAGTGTAATAAAATAAGCAAATTTGGTGTAAATAAAGGGAATTGTTCCCTCTTCTGACCAAAGCAGCCCCCTCTTCCTCTAAAGGGGCATAGGATTTATACGATTTAATTATAAAAATTTGCGTAGTTTGTATTCATTTGACTATGGTGGTAACTAATAGCAAATAGCAAACATGAAAATAAATTTTGTTTTTTATTATTATAACAGTAGCCCGATTATTTTATTTATTGTTTTTTTCCTCGGAAGAGTTTGTTCCACAGGAATACCTCACTGGTTTCCCTTTATTAGGCTTTGGGGACAGGTGAGACTTGCGGGTACCTATGTTTTGAAGCTCAAAGTGAACAATAACACCCATATTATTGACCAAAACCAACTCTGCACAATATGCAACTTGCAAAAAAATGAGACCCTATACCATATAATAGTGGTATGTCCAATATATGAGGCCTTAAGAAGATTTCATTTAATTCAAATTGTGGGACCTGGAGAGGAGGATTTCATGGGGGTGATACTGAATGGCCAGAAATACAATAAATTTACTATTTTATAAATGAGGCAATAAAAATCAGATCTTTTACTATAAACGAATAAAAATGTGACCTGGTACAGTGAGGGACATTATTAAGTCCCACCCATGCGTTTTCTACTAGTGATTATTTCATTGTTTTTAAAAAAATATTATATATTTTTCAATAGAAACTTTCATGGTTCAAACCTAGAAAATTTCCAATAAAGGGAGCGTACAAATATTACGTAACGCAATTTGGGGGGATGGGGGTCTCGTACAACGTTACTATGCGTTACAAGGGGGGAGGGGAGGTTGAACAACGCGTTAGGCAACTGGTATTTTAGCGACTTTCCGGTACTTTGCGCACATAATTGTGGCTTTTAGATAAAAATGGCCACTTGAGCGTTACGTAACGTTTAGGTGGGAGGGTCCAGAAAAATGTTACGGCGCGTTACATGGGGGAGGGGGGAGGGTCAAAAATCTTCAAAAATTGCGTTACATAATACTTGTACGCTCCCAAAGATTGTCATTTTCATTTATAAAAACAATGAAATAATCACAAGTAGAAAACGCATGGGTGGGACTTAATATTGTCCCTCAGTGTACATGTACCTTGTATTTACTTAGCATTAAGATTATAATGATTATACATATATTAAGTAGATACGAAATACTTTTACATTTAAATTGTAATTTGTAAACCCATCTTGCAAACGTCTTTGTAAATTAAACAGGCTCAATTATATATGTGTATTTATACTGAATAATAAAGAATAAGAATAATTATTTTATTTAAGCCATTTGGATACCAAATAAAAAATAATCTGACTGCCTGGGATCCGAACCCTCGGCCCTCGGTATTTAAAATATGATAAAGATTAAACTCATTTAAATTAGTTTCTTTTAATTTTTTCCTAGTGCAATCAAGGAGCCTCTCAACTCTCAAAATTAATAAAAACTTTCAAAACAACAAAAATATCTTTTCTTTTTTAACTTTTCTTTTTATCTCAAATCACAAGTTTCGACTTCTGTGCCGTAGGCCTTCCTCAGAATCGAATCCACCCGCAAATCACTGAAGAGGTCCTACGGCACCGAAACCTGTCTGAGGAAAAAAAATAGAAAATATATTTGGATGATTTTTATGGAAGGAATTTACCTAGTACTAAAAATTTCACACAACAAATAGGGGAGAGGGCGGGACATTGGGACAGTACAAATAAAATTAGCTGTGTATAGTTTGGCTTTCAATATTATTGATCATATAATGTTATGTTGTTGAGACTGATAAATGCACTATCTATTGCCATAGGCTTAGCGCTTATTCACCAATAGATGAATTAGATTTTTGCAATTTTCCAAAAAATCCAAATTGTCCCAATGTACCTCTTGGGTGAGGTAGATTTGGACAGTGAAGAGGCAGATGTGGACAAAAACAACACTGAAAAAAAACCGACCTTGTAAAATTAAAGTGAATTCCCTTTAAAAAATTTTCAACAAACCTTCCCATAAAATTAACAAAATTTCCTTTCATTTTTACAAGAAATCGCCTCAAGTTCTATATGACAAAGTCATCCCGTAAAAATGAAAAAAAAATTCCTTTTATTTTTACAGGAAATTTCATTGAGTTCTAATTCAAAAAGAAATCCTGTAAAATTGACAAGGTTTCCTTTAAATTTGACAGTAAAAACCTTTAAATTCTTATTCTACCTGAGAAAAAGGCAACTCCCTCCATACCTACCTACCTACCCATTGCTTACTCTATCTCAAAGCTCGTCATTCTCTCTTAGCAGACAGTATGACTAGGTTGAGTTAGACTAGGCTACATTTCTTTTCCAGATTCATTATTTGAATATTTTTTGTGAAATCCGAGATGATATCTTCTATCATATATACTTAATTTTGAAAAATATTTGTACTTTTTTATTCACGGCACGTCTAACAAAATTTTTTTCGTATCCTGTTTTTTTCTTACATATTATGGCAAAAAACCAAGGTACGTCTACAAAATATAATATTATTTTCTTTTAATATATTATTTATAATAAATTTTGTGCTTGACTTGCAGAACTTCAATGAAGAGTATTTAAAATTATATCACTTGCTAATCGAGTGGGATTTAGAAGATCTGTTTCATATATTAAAAGGTAAATACAGTATAATGTTATAAAACAAAAGGTGAAATGTTTCAAAATATTATCTAGTGTTTATACAAATTATTTTTTTTTTAATAAAAAACTTTTGCATATGTTTTAGGCTTTCGGGCATTGACTTTAGTGGAAAAAAGGTTCTTTGAGATAAAATTCCTTATTTTCAAGAAACAAAAGAACCGAATACAATAAAGTGGCCTTACAAGGGGAGGTCGCCACCTGTGGGTCACCGATTTTATTCATATTTGGTGAAGTTAAAGTACACAACCCCCCTAATCATCTGTGCAAAATAATAGGTCGCGCTTCTCAAGCATTTCCGAGAAAAATCGATTTAAAAATTAGCACGCACGTTATGTGTGAAACTAGTTGAGTCTTTGTAGTCAAGGAGCGTAGCTCAGCGCCAAGGTTCCTGACTTCCAAAACAGTGGTCACAGGTTCGAATCCCGTTCGCGCAATTTTTTTTTTTTTTATTATTATTTATTAATTTTTTATTTATTAGCTAATGTAAATTGTTATAATTATTAGAAATATTAATTAAATGATTTTAAATTTGCAGATTTAATAATTTAAAAAAAAATTAATAAAAATGCTCCAAAATCAAGTATATTGCTCCTGCAAAAAAAATTCATTTATTATATGTGCATGGTGCAAAAACCATTATTGTTTTTTTTTGTTTTTATGACGAATTTCACCCAAATCATTGCAATCCACAAGACTCCGACGATGAAAATTAAATAAATGTTAAATAATGTTTAATTTTATTTCATTTCTAGTACATCGTAACATAAAAAACATCCTAAAATAAATGGTATAAGAACATTTTAATATAAGAAAATATTTTTTTTTTAAATTGATTTTGGAGCATTTTTATTAATTTTTTTTTTAAATTATTAAATCTGCAAATTTAAAATCATTTAATTAATATTTCTATTAATTATAACAATTTACATTAGCTAATAAATAAAAAAATAATAAATAATAATAAAAAAAAAAAAAAATTGCGCGAACGGGATTCGAACCTGTGACTACTGTTTTGGAGTCAGGAACGCCTAGCGCTGAGCTACGCTCCTTGACGACAAGACTCAACTAGTTTCACACATAACGTGCGTGCTAATTTTTTAAATCGTTTTTCTCGGAAATGCTTGAGAAGCGCGACCTATTATTTTGCACAGATGATTAGGGGGTTGTGTATTACTTTAACTTCCACCAAATATGAATAAAATCGGTGACGCCCTAGGTGGCGCCCTCCCTTGTTAGCCCAAAAGGGATTCTGGCTCTCTCGTTAACAGGTAGGCGACTGAGATGAGGCAAGAAGTTAAAAATTTAGAATATAAACAAATTTTGGTGGAATTAAAAACCAACTTTTTTCAGAATACAACACAAAATCGAAGATTCAGCATCTACAATTGAACAATTCATCCTATGGTTCTGAAAATGCCATTCCAATTGTTTTTTCCATAGTATCTAAAAATAAATACATATCTGTGATATTTTAATGTTTCAAAAATTATTAATAGGCCTATTTATAAAATAAGACATCTTGATAATTCATTTCATAAGTATTTATTTATATAATTTTGGTGTACATTACAACTGAGTTGTAATTTTTTTATATTAAATTTAACTCGTAAAATAAAAAAAACATTTTTTTTTATGTTATAATTTTATAAATTTGATTTTTTTCACATAATTTCCTTTAAACAAAGAATCCTTTTAAAATTATAAGAAATTCTGTCAAATTGTTTTAACTTGAATTTATTTCAATCTGCCACAGCTCGTCGGAACACAGGATTTTGGCGTGTTGATTAATTAAAAAAATTTTTTAATTATTTTTTAAATATATGTTTGATTTTTCTCAGGTCATTCGTAAAACAATAATGCATACCTTTGACCTGAGAAAAATTAAAAATATATTTAAAAAATAATTAAAAAATCTCTTAAATTAATCAACAAGCCAAAAACCTCTGTTCCGACGAGTGTAGCTGTAGCAGATTGAAATAAATTCAAGTTAAAATTAAATAAAAAATCATTTTAAAATTACAAGAAGAAATCCAGTAAATTTAGTTTTAACAAAATATCCTTTAAAAATTACGGGAAATCCTGTCAATTTCGTTTCAACAATTTTTCCTTTAAAATTTACGGTAAATACTGTCAACTCCGTTTTAACAAAATTTCCTTTTAAATTTACAGGAAATCCTGTCAATTTCGTTTCAACAATTTTTCCTTTAAAATTTACCTGAAATACTGTCAACTTCGTTTTAACAAAATTTCCTTTTAAATTTAAAGGAAATCTTGTTAGTTTTTTCAACAGGAAAACCTTTTTAAAATTATAAGATGCACCTTCAATTTCATTTTAACAAGGTATCCCATTGAATTGACGAGAAACATCTTTGACGCATTTTCATTACGGTTTCGGAATGAATTGAAGGGATTTCCATTGAATTTACAAGGTTTTTTTTTTCAGTATACTAGTTTAAAAATATCCCTTGGAAATTTTTAAGTGTATACACACTAGGGCTGGACGGTAATGGATTTTCATTACCGACCTCGATAATGAAAAAAAAACCGGTTTTTCTCGAAAGTCGGTAAAAATTTTTTACCGCCCGCGGAACCAAAGTTTGCCGCCGCGGAACATTTTTTTTTTTTTTTGCGGAACCAAAATTTTTCCCAGGCCGAAAAAATATTTTACCTTTTTTTAGAGAGCCAATTTTTTGCCGAAACATTTTTTTTTCCCGCGGGACCAAAATTTTTTTCCCGGCCGGAAAAATATTTTACCTTTTTTTAGAGAGCCTATTTTTGCCGAAACATTTTTTTTCCCCGCGGAATGACAATTTTTTGCCGGAACATTTTTTTCCCCCCGCAGAACCAAATTTTTCAAAATTTTTCCCAGGCCGAAAAAATATTTTACCTTTTTTTTAGAGAGCCAATTTTTTGCCGAAACATTTTTTTTCCCCGCGGGACCAAAATTTTTTCCCCGGCCGGAAAAATATTTTACCTTTTTTTTAGAGAGCCAATTTTTTGCCGAAACATTTTTTTTTCTCGCGGAACCAAAATTTTTTACCGCCCGAAAAAATAGGTTTTTACAGACTTTCGAAAAAAAAAACCGGTTTTTATCGAATTAGAGGTTCGTTACCGCGTTTTCGGTAAAAAAATTTTACCGGTTTTTACCGGTAAACCGGTTTACCGTCCAGCCCTAATACACACACAGGAACACACTTATTCTGTATATAAAAATGAAAGGAAGCTATAAAATCAGAGGTATTGTTTGCAATGTAAGTTTTTAATCTAAAAAAAAAAAAAATGAAAACACGCCTTGGATCGATCTTGTCACACACAAAATTCCTTAAATAAATGGCCTGTCTATTCATTTTAATGAATCCTAGAGGTTTGGAAATTTTATAGCATTCTTTTGTTTTTATGATCTATTCATTTTTTTTTTTTGATTAGTCAAACCTCATCATATCTCCTTCCTATTCTTTCTTCCATTCATATTCGATTTACATTTTCAGATTATTTTATTTTATATTCTTTCTCTAAAGATATAAAACAAAAATGTCATTTTAGAGATTTGATTACCAGAGTGTTGAAAGAATTTAATTTATTCAAATTGATAATCATATCAATAATTTTGATTTTAGAAAATTTTATTAGGAGAGTCAGACTTTTAAAATTACCAACTAAAAAAAAATTCCAATTATAGGAAAAATAATTACAATACTTAGGCTTACCTTTTCCCCTAGAAAATCGAAATATTTTCCGTTCTGCGGAAAATTTTTTTCTTTCCCGTGAAAATCATTTTACATTTTTTTTTAAACGAAATTTTTTTTTTCCTTTGATTTTTTTTTAGCAAAGCTAAATTTTTTCCGCACTCAGGAAAATTTTTTTCGCTTGCGTTAAAATCATTTGACCGTTTTTTAGCAAAACTTTACTTTATATTTTCCCACTCTTTATTTTAATTTATTTTTTTTTTGTTTAGTTTTTCTAAATATCTAGCGGCACCTCTTAGCCATTCTCGCGGCGCACCCTTGGGTGCCAGGGCACACCAGTTGGGAACCACTGCTTAAGAATAAGAAGAAAAAAAAAGAAAATCACAAGTTAAGAATTAATTTGAACGAAATAATGATAATAACATTGAAAACGTCCTCGGGCTTGGTGCAGTTGATAGCGCCCCTGCCTTATACCAAGGGTCAAGGGTTCGGACCCCAGGCAGTCCGATGATTTTATTTAAGCCAATTGGATATCAAAAGGCTTAAATATAAATCCCTGGACCCATATATTTATATATTCATAATAACGTTTATCGTATAAAGTCTTATATGGCCTAAATTGCCGAAAATACTGTGTGTATGTGTATGTGAATGGGAAAAAAGTGTGAGTGTTTTTTTATTTCGAATATTGAAGAAAAAGTCTGGTGTGACATACATTTCTCTTTTTTTTCGAATTTGAAAGTTGTGTTCTGTGCTTGTCACGTCAAATTTTTTGTGTCGACATATATTTAGTTTTCGCTGATAAGTATATTTAAATTCAAGATGTAATAAAATTTATAAGTATGACGAAATATTTATAATTTGTTACCATGGCAACCATTTCTTCCATCTTTCCTATGAAGTACAAGAGTAAAGTGTGCTTCAAAAGATTTCAAGGGCAAAATGAGAATTTTAAAGAGCATCTAAAAATAATTGATATAAACAAAGTTTAAAGTGTAACTTTGAGATGCCCCTCTCAATCTCAAAATTTGCTTTTTTTTTTTTTAATCAAAAAATAATTAATTTTTATATTTAACCTTAACGTAGCGCTAAAATAAAATGAAAATTAAACGCAATCAGCTTATTTTCATATTTCCAACACTTTCATATCAGAGTTTTTGGTTAGAGAGAGGGAGAGAATGTTGAAAGAGTTTAATTTATTCTAATACCAACTTTTAAATCGTTAACGTTTTTTTTTTTTATTTTAACAGAATTCATTTCAGGGTTTTATGCAAACACAGATATTCCCTCCCCCCATTTTTTTCTCGATTTTTTATTTTAATTTTTCCTAAAAAAAAAAAAAGTAATTTAATTATTCAAAGTAAAATAAATATCATATAATTTAGAATATAATTAATTTGATGACGGAGGGTTGGTAGTTGATGGCGAATTTCCTAAAAAAAAAAAAAAAAATCTGGGGATATATGAAATTAGAAAAAAAAAAAATAATTTAATCAAATCGAGTGCGGGATTAATTCTTGAAATTAATTTAGATTATACTAATTTTTTTTTTTTTTTTTTTTAGAATAATTTTGTGTTTAAAAATGATATAAATTTTCACCCTTTAGGCCATACTGTATAAGAGGATATTGTCCTTTTCTATTATTGCATAGCAACAATCAAATTGATCTACGGTTTTTGGTCAGTGGCCAAGAACAAATAAACAAAAAATCTGGTGTGTTGCTGTCGGAAAATAAAAGTTGTGTTCTGTACTTGTCTCACCAGATTTTTTGGGTCGATATATATTTACTTTCCTGCAGTACATTAGAATTCAAGATGTAAAATTTATAAAATTAGAAAAATTTTTTTCCATCTACTTTTTTATGAGGTACAGTGAGGGACAATATTAAGTCCCACCCATGCGTTTTTTATTTGTGATTATTTCATTGTTGAATTATAAATTTTAATTAAAATCTTTATGAGCGAATTTTGAGAAAATAAAAAAAAAAAATGAAAAAGTAAAGTACTGGTATTCTTTGGCCAAGGGCGGATACAAGGGAGGGTTAAAGGTGGTAATTATCCCCCCCCCCCGAGAAACTCCTCTGGATCCGCCACTGTCTTTGGCCGATTTTATTTTAAAGCTTCAGATTGATGCCGGGTTGCAAGAACGTAATTAACGGTTCGTTAAACGCTTTTGTTGGTTTAAACCTTCCGCTAAATAATTTTGGGTTGCAAGAACGTATTTAAAGATGATTGGTTCGTAAAAGCTGAATTTAAACTAAAGGTTGAAATTCGGAGCTTTAAACTATAAAGTATCCACTAACCTATTTGTTTCATTGAAATAAATAAGAATTTGGTGACTATATTATCACGCGAGAGAGGTAAGATAGAAATACATTAATTTAATTGAGTTTTCTTTAGTTTCTGAAACGTTTTAAGCGATATTATTAATTATTATAGATATTCATTCGATGAAGAGAAAAAGTGAGGTTATAGTATATTCCCAGTTTCTTTATAATTTAACATCTGACAGCCAGATAGATCTACCAACGTATTTATTATTTTTATTTTACGATATTTTTTTTTTTTTTTTTTTTAAAAAAAAACATTCACACTTTTTTTCTCATTCACACTCACACTCACACACACATTCACACAGTCTTTTCGGCAACTCAGGCCATTTAAGACTTTAGACGATAACCGTTGTTGATAAATATACATATAGGGGTCCAGGCATTCTTATTTAAGTCATTTGGTATCCAATTGGCTTAAATAAAATCATCGGACTGCCTGGGGTCCGAACCCGCGACGTTTGGTATACGAGGTTAGCACGCTAACCTCTACGCCATGCCCCGAGGGCTTTACGATATTTAAATATTTAAACATTTTTTGTTTTGTAACCTAATATTAACAATTAAAATTTAAAGAATACAAATATAATTACTATTTTTATTTCTTTTATAATTTTTTGGTACTATTATATTTAAATTATGCAATTTGACAATGCGCCCTTGCGGTCAACTTGGTCAACTACATAGAAAGCTGTCATTTTCGGTGGCCCAATCGTTTTGCATCTATCTATATATCTTAACAGTAGGAAATAGTTAACCTTTCCTTTAAAGTTGCTTTAGCAACAGCCTATAATTTTAAAGCCCAAAGCGATGTTTACTAACAGATCTTTAGATATTTATAGAACTGTTTTCTTGCAACCCGGCATGAGTGTCTTACTTAAATATAAAATTCCAATCTCGACATTGAATTTTTGACATGGATGCAATACTTTCATTTTGTTAACATATATAGTTAAAAGAAAGTAAAAGTGTATGTACGATAAATATTGCAAAAAAAAAAAAATTATAGATGTATAAGATCAATAATCATTTACTTTTATATGTATCAAATAAATAAGTATAATACATGTATTGGATTATTATTCTAGCATTGTTAAATGATGACACTAAACATACACAGCCACAAACTCGCCCTATGTAATAGGATCTGCATTTTCGCGCGTTATAAATAGGGGTTGTTAGTAGTTCCGGGGAAGCGCAATCGTGGCGCCACTTGTCAGCTTATAAGCTATCGGGGGTGAAAAAATTCAATACAAGACCAAACCAACTTTCTTCAATCTGATTTGAATTTTATCAATATAATTTTAATAATTATAAATCTTGAAATTACATCTTTCTTGTGCATTCTTATACATTTCTTATGGGGGAAATCGTAACTTTAATAATAAATAATGACTCAAAAAGTTATAGCAATTTCAGGGGAAAATAATTTCCCTGTAGTCCTTAGGTTTAATATGCCTAACGAATTGAAGACCTTCTAGCGATTCCAGGAAAATTTTTTTTCGCCCCAGAAATTCTTATAACTTTATGAGTTATTAATTTCTGAATTTACGATTTCTCCCCGTAGGGAATGTATAAAGAATTATTATATGTATTTTATGGATTTATACAAACCCTCGATTCGAATAATAATAATTTTTCTTTCTTAAGAAAAGATGAGGGTGCACCGCAGGCGGGTGGCAGGGGCTAGTTATATGTATTTATAAAACTCTCCCACCCACTAATCTGCTTAATTCTTTTAAATATAATTAATTTTCTTTTCTTTTCCAGATATGCTCAGCTTCTACCCTGAAATTACGAATTCTACATTCAGGGGTGAGATAATTATTTTATATAACAAATCATATTATATACCAGGTAATATTTAAGATACAAGGGCGGATACCAGGGGTAAAGGGGGTAATTACCCCCCCCCCCCCCGAGATTTAAAAAATACTTTTTTAGAATGCGCCTTTAAATTACCGAAATTAAGGAAAAAATTGTGAGCTGTGCGATCAGTCACACCAGATCCCCGAGATAACACCTCTGGATCCGCCCTTGTTAAGATATTATAAACATCGTGTATGTAATCGGCGAATTAAATTTATATAATTCAATATTTATTAATTCAAATGCTCGAAAAAGGTAAGGGTGTGCCACTGGGGTTGAACCACCGATCCATCAATTTGTATTCGATGTGCCCTTACCACTAGACCACAGCAAGGCATTCGGGTATATGAATTCACTCATTTCACAAATCACACATATACATTTTTCTAAAAAAAAAAAAAAATCACTCTGACATAACCCAACAGGCCATAGAAATACTGAATATCAAAAATATTAAAATATTTTCAAATCAAAATTTAATAAATTTGCTTTTCAAGAAAGTAAAATTTCATGTTATTCCCTATTTGTGAATACAACAACAAATTAAAGAAGAATGAAGAAATAAAAAAAAAAAAAATGTTAACTAGTTAAGAAAGTTTTGGTAAGCCAATCGTCCTTTTTCAAGTTATAAACATTTTATAACTATTTGATGGACATGAGAATGAACATGTTTCGAATGTCAAAATTCTTATCCATTCGGACATTTATTAGTTAATATTAAAAACGTAATTTTTTTTTACTTTCTCTCACCTCTATATATGCTAATATACAGAGAGAGAAGTATTGGATTCATGTCAAAAATTTGATGTCGTGGATATACACGTTTTGAGTTCCCCTGAATCCAAAAAGTGGTTTTCCTGACCTGGTCTGTCTGTCTGGGTTCAATTTTAAGCATGAAGGAATTGGGCTAAGAGGCTGAAATTTTATATTTGGAAGTTCCATGGAGCGAGAAAATAAGTTTTTAAACAAATTCAGTCAAAAAGTACTAGTACATTACTAATGTACTTTTTCAGTTATTTTTTGATTTTCTCAAAATTTGCAAAAGAAAGCGTAAAGTATTACGTTACGCAATTTTTGAACGGTTTTTGACCCTCCCTCTCCCCCATGTAACGCGCCGTAACATATTCTGGATCCCCCCCACCTAGACGTTACGTAACGCTCAAGTGGCCATTTTTATCTAAAAGTCACAACTATATTTCGCAAAGAATCTGAAAGTCGCTAAAATACCAGTTAAGTAACGCGTTATTTAACCCCCCCTCTCCCCCTTGTAACGCATGGTAACGTTTTACGAGAACCCCCCTCTCCCAAATTGCGTTACGTAATACTTGTACGCTCCCCCTAACGATTTTGATTTTGATGATCAATTATTTTTTAGATGCTCTTTAAAATGTATATTGCCATTTTGCTCTCAAAATAGTTTGAAGGCCACTTTACTCGACTGTATAGAGCAATAGACAACCAAATCATTGCAGTTAGGGGTAATGCCAAGCGCGGTGAACCGTTATATGAATGTCGGGATGAAAATAATTTTCCTCCTAATCCCTTGAAGGTCCTGTTTAAGCATAACAAATTTAGTTTCGAAATTCCAACGGGAAGTTGCCCAAATAGAAAGTGACAGACGGACAGACTGACTTTAGCGAATTATATATATATAGATTAATTGGAGTATTCAAATGAAGAATAATTAAATAGAAAGAAGAAAGGGAATTAGAAAAAACCTTTCATAAACGCAAATAAAGCAGTTAAAAAGATCATTTCCCTGCCTTTCTGTGTTCACAAACACGGATGCATTTTATTATGCACTAAAACGAATATTTTTAAACTATCAAAGTGTATATTTTGCCCTTAATGAACAAATCAATCTATAAATTGAAATGTATTTACCAAAATGCACGAATTGTAGAAATCCCCTGGCCCGGAACATCTGCCATCTGCCCTGTTGCCAACGAGAAGGCCAAGTTTCCAAGGACGAGGGGTTTAGATCCTGGAGTCTTGGCTCAGGTAGAGGGTGAACAGGTGCTCTTGCACCAACTAGAAAGAAAAAACAAGAGAGAATTAAGAAAAACCTTCTTTCATACACACTAACACATATATTATATAGGTCTATATATAATTAAAAGTATCCAAGATTTTGTTATACATTAAATAGAATAGAATGTCTTTTCATCTTCAAATAGAAAATAGACATTTTTAATTAAACTTATATTTCTTACATAAAAATTGTCTTTGGAAGGATAAATATATTCAAATTCAAAGGGATTTAATTCAGGGATGTCATTTGACCCAATAAAAAAGAAA
>JAKCPI010019574.1:0-57944 GCA_023213315.1 Euborellia annulipes
TCTAATCACTTGGCAAACACACACATACACTATCCTTAGGGCGTTAGGAGGCTGGCTGTTTGTGCTACTTGCCTCTGGTAATCGATTCCGCTTTTATATCCTTCCTCAAAGACATTTATGTCATCTTGGATAGGGAGATCAGTGTTCGCATCCTGGGCTTAATATTTTTAATTAAGGGGGTTCAGGAGCGACGTCTAAACGTACTTAAAAAAAAACTAGACTATTATAAGGAATTTTTCAATGCGGTTTTTTTTAAATGAATTAAATCAGTGGTTCCCAACCTTTTTTTGACCCATCGCCCCTTTCTGGAGGTTGACTAACACCTATCGCCCCCCTTTTGCATTTTCATTGTATACCTAATTTTAATTTGAAGTAAAGTGTAAATAATAAAGCAGTTTTATTATTTTAAACAATTTTATAGGAACCGACCGAATATTCGGTTTCGGTTACGGTTTCGGCCAAAAATCATGGTTTTCGGCCGTAGTTTCGGTTTCGGCCAAAAAGTAGCCGAAACTTTCGGCCGGCCGAAACTTGACTCTTAAAAAAAAAAAAAAGGTCAAATGATTTGCATTTGAAGGAGAAAAAATTTTTGTCTCCCTAAAAAAAAAAAAAGGTAAAATGATTTTCACGGAGGGAAAAAATTTCAAAAAAAAATATAAATTTTTTTTATAGGAAATACAAGTTTCGGTTTCGGTCACGGTTTCGGCCGAAACTAAGGTTGAGGCCGAATATTCGGTTTCGGTTTCGGCTGAAAATCTTGTTTCGGTCGGACCCTACAATTTTATTACCGTAGGCCTATATACAGGCCCGCAGACAGACTTGACAGGCCCCGGAGCTACTTAGTAATACCCCCCCCAAAAAAAAAAAAGTAAGTTTTTTTTTAGTATATAAAAGGCTATTGTGGCCTTCTATGCCAACAATTTTTTACACAGTTTTTGATACAACTTTTGAAATAGTTATTCATAGCTTACAATATTTATTTAAATAAAGTTATATAAAATTTTTTCAAAATTTCCTAAACAAAGAGTTACAATAATTTATCGAGGCCAGATCTGGACAGGATTTCCTGGGGAATTTGTGGGTATGGAAAATTTTTTGAAAATTAGCCACTGAAATCTGCGTTTTTAGCTATCCTGAGTCGTGAAAAAGACTAAACTTGATTTTAGCTTAAAGGGCCCGGGCCCCCTGAGGAAAGAAAATTCAAGAAAATGATTTTTTTTAATTGAAATATTAAGATTCGAGCTTAAAGGGCCCGGGCCCTCCCATGAAAAAAATTTCAAAAAAATGATTTTTTTAAATTGAAATTTAGAATTTGAGCTAAAAGTTACGTTTCAATTCTAGATTGGAATTATCTTCAGACTATTTTATTTTTATGATAATATTTTGTCTTCTTCTATCATGACCATCCTGGAAATAGGAGATTTTTCTCTTTGATTTTTATTTTTTTTAAATTTTAGTAAATAATTTTTCTCCCTTTGAATACTCATCGCCCCCCAATCGCCCCCCGCTTATTTATCGCCCCCCTGAAAACCCAAATCGCCCCCTTGGGGGCGATCGCCCCCAGGTTGGGAACCACTGAATTAAATTCATAAGAGGTTATTGGGACATCGAGATATAATTTGTTTAATGACTTATTAACAAATTATCGTAATTAATTTTTTTGTTATCAAGCAAATACAAAAAAACAATCTGTCCCAATAATCTTTAATTTTCTTTAAATTTAAAAATGAATTTATTGTTATTATTAATCACATATTAATTAAGAAATTTTTAAAGTAAGCTTAGATGATTTATTTAAAAACCAACTGTCAAATTAGTTCAGCATTCTTGCAATAGATGGCAGGCTAGTCTAACAGCTGATCCCCTTTTGGCCTATATTTATATATTTTTATGCTTTTATAAAAGATACATAATATATAATAACATTTATAATGTATTTATTGTTAAAAGATCAATGAAAATCAACCAAATGCATTAAATATTATTAGCTACCATTCTGACATCTCTTGGCAAATTTTTGAATTACTTGATTTTTTGGGCATGCTTTTTATGACACACAACGCCATCTTATCGGGAAAAACATGCGTAACACCTTCGCTCCCGTTCCCCCTTAATGCACATGAAATGTCCTGAATAATATTCGAGTTTCTATATATTTAAGTCTTTAGAGCAAAAAGCGAGACATCTACCTCTGTAGTAGGCACAGATCAGTTAGTGATTTATTTATTTCCAATTTACGGAAACTTTTGTCCATTATATTGTATAAATACAATTGAAGGGTAGTGATAATCCACAAATAATAGATTGTCCGGGAAAAATGCAGATTTTTTGCAATTGTTTATCTTTCCTGTCAGCTCAGAGGCCCAACTTTTCACTTTTACAAATAAAAATATTTTGAATTACATTGGCTTATATATCATTTTGAAGCTCTTAGGGTGCGATTATGTTGGAGCTGCGATAAGCGATAAAAGCGTCGATAAGAGCATAGCAAAGAAAATAAAAAACATGCTTTTGAATAGAGCTGTTTATTGGGGAATAAAATAAGAGAAAAATTTTGATAATTTATTTTTTTAGACAAACTATTGAATGAAGTGGCACAAAAAACACAAACAAATTCTAAGTTAATCTACAGTAATTTTTTTTTTTTTTTAATTTAAAATAAATAAATTTGCTTACTATTTGTTTGACGTTTTTCTGCCACTTCAATTCAATCAACTTTTAAATCTATTTATATTTAATATCTATTATATTTAAAATATATAATAATTTTAATAATGGGTTTATTTAATTAATAAACAAATTTATTAATAATTTAATTTAGGCTAATATTTTAATTTAATTTAATATATTAATAAATTTAACAGTTAAAATATATTTAATATATTTATTTAAAATCATAGTGAATTTTGACAGATATATTTTGAAAATACGAGGTTATGTTCAAACCCTTCTCTGTCAATTATAACATTATGCAGACTTAACAAAATCTTCACCTCCGATCAGCTCCATCCACACCAATATTCACGTTTTCTATTAATATCTTGAAGCAAATATCAATTTATAGCAATTAAAAACAGTTTAAACTTTTAGACACCTGCTTTGTCTTTGCTATTACCGCAGCTCCAACGTACACACTATTAGCGAGCTGTCTGACGCTCTGCTCTTATAGCTTATCGCAGGTTCAACATAATCGGACCCTTATTCTATGATAATCATTTTTTTTAAATATTTACTCTATTTTTTTTTTTTTTTTTTTTCTTTCAAATTATGGTCTCATCCGCCACAGCTTCTTAAATCCGGGCGAAACGATTATGGCAGAAAAGTACTGTAAGAAAATCGACGAAATGCATCAAAAATTGCAACGCTAGTGGAAAAAAAAGGAGCCAGTTTTTCTCCACGAATTTAGTACGGTAAATAAATAAAAAAAAAAAAAAATTATTTTAATTATTCTTTGATATCAAATGAAATGTAAATATTTATTATCATGGATATTTTTCTTAAAATCGAATTTTCGCAAACCTAAAAGAATCAAAAAAAGACCAAAATAATAATAAAAATACAAATCAATAGATATAAGAGATGGAAACTAATTTAATTTGATGGCCGATGACGGATTCGTAGATGAAGTTCTTATCAGCCGATATGTCACTTTACCATCAACGCAATCACCATCAACTGAGGTAATTAATTTTAGATTAATATCAAATGAGGAGGAGAGCGGGGGTGGGCATTGGCTTAAGAAAAAAAAAAATATCTTCAAAAATGTAGCAAGTTTCGTTAAAATGTTGTATTTTGAAGATCCTATGGACACAAATCCTACGATTTATTATGTAAAATGATTAATAAATTTGGATGTTCCAAGAATTAGCAGGCCACATGCTACTTAAAAAATGCTGACAATAGATGGATAATTATCGGCTGGAGCAGCCAATTAATAGACTCTGTATGCAGGTTCCTTCCTTAAATGACGTCACTACACTGGAGAAGATTAGAATAATAAACTAGTGCAAAAAAAAGAAAAAAAAATTGATTACAAAACACATTTTTGCTCTCTCTGTATATTCAACGATTTATCTCTTTGTGTTTTTTGAATAATTTGGATGAAAATGGGAATTTCAAATTGAATGTGTTGCCTATCAATTTAAGAGTTTCTCTTTTTAACAATTTGAAAATTGATTTTTGTTTTTGTTTTTTTTTTTTTGTTTCAGAGAAAACCGCCAGATATTAAACAAAGGAATTTAATTGCCGGTGGAGTTGCCGGAGTGTTATCACGAACAATAACGGCACCTTTGGATAGGTTTCGTATGCTTTGTCAAGTAAAATATTTTAAAAGATTAAAAAAAAAAAAAAAACACCAAAATTATGAGTAGATAGAATATATTTTTGATTTTTGTCTTCTTTATTAATTCCCACCATACAAATTTTTATTTATTATCGCTAAAGAAAACGCAGCCCTTATATTTTATGTTTCAATCTCGTGATCACAGTGATAAAATATTCACTATAAACTTTTTTTTAATCAAAAGTCTCGAGTGCGCTAGAATTGGAGGATCCAATGGCGTGGTGTGAATAGAAAAGCACATGTGCACATTTGAGTAATAGTGCACCATTACTCAGGATAGGTTCGAAATCTTGGGGACTATAGTTGAGGTGACCAGACAAAGAATACAGAAAGAAATTTTACTAAAAAATAATTTATATAAGTCTATATAATACATACTTAACAATTACGTGGAACGAAATTCATTTTTTTTCTGAGCTGTAGATTTTTTTTGATTAACTAGCCGCGTCGCCCGCCTTCGGCGGGCTTCGCGCCTAGCCGGGGGGCTTCGCCCCCCTGGACCCCCCCTCCAGCTGGCTCGGGCCCGCCTGCGGCGGACCCTCGCCTTTTCTTAATTATGAGAACCGGTGGAGCCCGCCTTGGCATCTAGACAGGGGGCTTCGCCCCCTGGACCCCCCATCATCTGGCTCGGGCCCGCCTGCGGCGGACCCTCGCCTTTTCTTCTTAATTATGAAAAAAAAAAAATTATTATTACTACTATTCCAAACCAGTGCCTGCTTGAGGATTTGTTTACATTCATGGAATACACAAATGAAAAGAATACTTAAATATTTCTCTATACATTTATTTCCTATGGGAGAAATCGTAACTTTAAAAATTAATAACTCAAAAAGTTATGGGAATTTCGGGATGAAAATAATTTTCCTGTAATCCCGAGAAGGTCCTCTTTATGCATAAAAAATTTCATTTCAAAATTCCAACTGGAAGTTGCCTAAATAGAGCGTGACAGACAGACAGACGGACATTAGTGAATTATATATATATATAGATTCTGAATTTTGTTCCATTTCCAACAATGTAGCCACGTCGGAACAATTTGCGCCTCGCATGTTTGATTTCACTGTTAATATTGCAGCTAAAGTTTTCGTGATTTCTCACAACTGCAGTAATCATTACTAATTTAAAATATCCTCTCCACGGCCAGTGGCGTAATTTGGGGAAGGGGCAGAGGGAGTCATTTCCCTCCCCCCCCCAAAGGGCTCTGATTTTTATAAAATTTTATAGGAAGGTGAAGAAAATAGACTTTATTCGGCCCAAAATTATTTATTTCCCATGTCAACGTTTCGGGGACTATACGTCACACATCCTCAGGACCTTAAAATACAATATAACAAATTTAGACAAACTTAAAAAACAAGATATAAAAGAAAGGGAGGAAAAGCACACTTAGCTACAAAGGTCGTAAAAAATCTTTCGTGCCTCCTGCACTCGTGCCCTATGCCAGCTCTCAGTGGAGCTCGACCACGAGTTTGATTTTGATAACGCGGATATAGTTTGTCACGGAGAGAAAATCTAAAAATTCTCGAGATGTGTGCTACATCATCTCGAATAAGGATAAGTTGGTTAACCACCACACTGACACACAAGACCTCAATGCCGTGTAAAAGATAACAACACGGGAGAGATTAGTCTCAAAACTCTTGTTTATTTTCCCAACAAAACAATACAATCATAACAACACAACAACCGCCTCTAGGACGCACTCTCCATCATCCTACATCTTCTCCCCTTCTTAGAGCGAGAGCCGGTTCGGTGGTCGGCGCACTCGGGCAGGGTACCTTCGTACTGGACTTGGGGTGCCGAGCGAAGTGCAACTCGAACTCCTTCCCGTCTCCGCTTCAGTCCCGGCAGCTTCAACGTCCCCCTGCGTGTTGGCCCCTGGTGTGGTGGGTGACTCCTGCCTCGGCTTCAGTTGATCCGCGTGCTTTCTCCGGGGCAACCCCTGGATGTCCACAATGTAAGACACGGGCCCCGTTTTCTTCCTAACTACCCCCGGCTCAAACCCTTTTTCTCCCGGCCGCTTACTCCACACTCCCTCTCCCTCAGAAAAACTTCTATCTTTACTTTTGCCTATCGTGATGTATCTTCTGTTTCACAGCTGATGAGTCCATTTTTCTCTCCACATCCGGCTTTAGCAAATCCAACCGGGTCCGTAGCTTCCGTCCAAACAACATCTCGGACGGTGCCCTTCCCGTGGATTTATGCGGACTATTTCTATAAAGCAAATAAAAATTTCTGTAGCGCTAATTCCGTGTCCATATTTCCTGACGACATCATGCGATCCTTAAAAGTTCTCACGGCCCTTTCTGCCAGCCCATTTGTCCAACCGAAAACGTATATTACCCTGATTTCCATCTCCTCCTTCTGTAGCACTCGCCATTATCCTCGTCACCAAATAAAAGATAACAACACGGGAGAGATTAGTCTCAAAACTCTTGTTCATTTTCCCAACAAAACAATACAAACATAACAACACAACAACCGCCTCTAGGACGCACTCTCCATCATCCTACACCGTGTATCACAATGTCTTATTGAGTGGGTGAGTGCGGTGAGAGGGGGATGGTTATTTTATCTCTGAATATGTTTATTTTAAATTTTTGTATTTTTACTAGTTTACAAGTAACTACAGTATAATGTATTTGTTTATTTCAATATATTTGTGAAGTATATTTATGGAATCCCCCCCCTCCCTCCACCTTTAATCCTAGTTCTTAAATTAAAATAAAAAGCAAACTCATTATCAGATGCCTAGCATTGACTCAGAGTGACTCGTGGTTAAAACTTATTTATATTAATGGGGCTGCGAATTTGATAATCTCTGAGTAAAAAACTTTTGAATTTCAATTCATATAGACACTTGTGTATTTGAAGGTTGGGTATATTTTTTGTATCTTTGTTTATTACTCCCACTTTTATTTTATTATTTTTTTAGTTTTATGGTACATCCGCTGGATACTTGGTATTGGAGAAGAAAATGTTTAAAATGATCAAAGAAAAGGGACCAAAAATTCTCTGGCGTGGCAATTTTTTAAATTGTTTAAAAATTGCACCGGAAATGGCAATAAAATTTTACGTTTATGAATTGAGCAAAGATATCCTTTTGCATCGAAAGCCGCCAGAGTCGAAAACGTTGGAGTTCTATGATCGATTCTTGTCTGGGGCTCTAGCTGGCCTTATGGGACAGGCGATCATGTATCCTTTGGAGGTACGTCTCTCTCTCTTTATGTTTAGTCATACCTATGAGTAAATACCTTAGAATAAAATGAAATACAGTAAATCCAGGGACAAAAAACCACGACTTATACAAGGTCTTTAAAATACAAAGGTTGGCCAGAAACTAGTAAATAAACAATTTTCCGGTCACAGTTTTTGATTGGTCCACGTCATGAAGCTCCTCCTTGCTTGTATTTTTCTATTTGGTAGCATTGTTGACTTGACAGAAAGCATTTGAATTTTCTTTGAATATATGGAACATGTTAAAAATTAAATGCCAATAATTAAAAAGAACTTTTTATTTATTTATTAATATTAAAAAATTCTCAGAAATCCAAAAAAAAAAATGAATTACACAAAAAAAAAAAAAATAGTTGCTCACGGCGAGATTCGAACTCGAGATTTCGTGTTTACAAAGAATGAACGCTACCGATCTAATTTACGCCGAAACGTCTCTTATTGGAATTGTTATTTTCATAGGTCCAAAACCGCTTTGGCTGCATCCTCGCAACCCAACATTACAATATATACAGCCACTAACTCAACCACTGAACACACAAAAAACCTCATCAAAATTGATTCAGTCTTTTAGGAGGAGTTCAGTGACATACACACGTACAGAACAGTGGCGTAACGTACACCCCCGCAAACCCCGCGATGCGGGGGCGGACCTTGGGAGGCCCACAGGCCGGGCCGGGCTAAAAAACTGTATCTCCTCAGGGCTCTGATAAAAACGGAAAAATTTAGATTAAAAAAAAAAAATTTGATGAAAATTTGTCTTTGACGGTATTTTAAAAATATTTTTTGTTTGGTCTAATAAGGTTGCGGGGGGGGCCCAGGGGGGACCATCCAAAGAGTTCTCACTTATTAATACAGGACATATTCACCATCCATGTAGTTCTCACATAATTTATCTTAAGTATTTTTCTAACTCTTGCACCTTCGCTTTCGGCCAACCACTAATATCAAAATTTGCTACGCTTTGCTGTTTCACTATTGTTAATACTTCAATATAAAATAAAGTATATTTTAAAATATCCATCCGAGTATTAATTGTGAATGACCCTTGTCCACTCCTCGATGCCTCAGGACAGCGATAAACCCCAAGCGTATAAAGATATCAAAATATATCCCATAATGGAACCTGGCCAAATGGAGTTCTAACGGGGCCATTCTTGAAATAATTAAAAAAAAGATATAATATAATAACAATATAGAAAATAGCGAGGGTAAGGAAAACATATAAATGTATGATAATAATTAACAAATGCGCTCACATTACTGTGCGGGATGTTTTCTTCATAAACGAGAAATTAATTAAAATAGAAGCCCCAAATGCAAAGTACCAACATTTGGCTTCGAGTCGGTCGATCCTCTAACTAACTTTAAAATTTATTCTAAAACCCCCTATTTATAAATAAATTTCAACCTATTTGATTTGATATAAATTCAACTAAAGTTTTCACCTCTATTCATTAATCTAGCAATGATTTTAATAATAATAATAATAAGTAATTAAATAACTGCGTGTGTGTTAACGTTATTTGACCCTCCTTCAACTCTCATTTACCTTTGTAAATTAACTAGAAAGGGCATCTTTGCATGCATACTCTAATTTCCTGTCTAAAACTTGCTCTATTTTGACACAACAACATTCTAATATAAACTCTGTTGACATTTTTCATTTAAAGTTCCATTAATTTTGCATAGTAAACAAAGTTTAAAGAGAAAGGGAGAGATTGTGAATAAATTCTTTCTTTAATTTTTTTATTAAGGTAAACCATTCAGATAGATTGTTTTAATTTAGACAATAAACTTCTTTTTTTTCTTTTACTTAATAGTCCAAGAGCTGGCGACAAAAATGGGCAAGAGTTTTCAGTATAGGTTGCATTTTAGTGATGGAAAGGTACTCTAGAGTCAGCACTTCCACCTTTGGCGGGAATAAGCCGGTAAAGTTGCGGGAACATGGTTTTTCGCAAATATCTCGAAAACTATGCTTTCCGCAAAAATTAATCTATACAAAAATAATCGAAAATAATTACAAACAAAATAGGTGTTTAATCACGCAAAGAACGGGGGAGATTCGGAGGGATAAAATTTGATGTTTGTCATGGTAACAAGATATAAATATTTTTCTATCTCAGTGTCTCCTTTCATATAAATTATAAATTTTACCCCTCTATATCTCCCGAACCGTTCACTTTAGTGTGATTAGGTACTATACCGGGGGCAAGGGGTGCTCGGGGATGACTCAACACTGGTCCTCACTCACCCCAGGGGAACAAGTAGAGGATCAGAATATATGATCCAATGGCATTTGTACCAAGACCTCCTGTGCTTGGTTAACGACCACACTCTTCTCGAGGTGGCCCTGCATATCATGGAGGTGAGAGCTCCGAAGCCGAAGATGATTGAAGTTGGTTGGGTTCGTGATCAGACAGCTCTGGAAATGGTTCCCGGAACGGCCAGAATACTGCGAAGGATGGATGAGATTCTTTAGCTGCAGAGAAAACAACTCATCTAGGAAATGAGGATTCCGAAATACCACCTCCTCCCTGGTCCCCCAGGTTGGGGGTTGGGCGAGGGGTTAACAACCCATCCCCGGAAAAAAACCACCTGTTACGAAACCAACACGAGGCCTCGGATATCGGACAGATTCAAGGGAACGAACCAAGCATGAACATGAGCTTGATCTTAACCTATACGCACCAACTCTGAGATTTACCAACTTTATGAAGAACCCTGTCTGACTTCAATCATAAATAAAAGTGAGAGAATCAGATATGCAGGACTCCTCGAACGAATGAGTAAAGACCGAGGGGTTAAAAAGATCTTCCACCAAAGACCTCACGGAAGACGCCTCAGAGGAAGACCGCGTAAGAGATGGCTGGATGACGTGGAGGAAGATCTGAAAAGAATGGGCTTCCGTGGGTGGAGAAAACGGGCGATGGAAAGGACGGAATGGAGGGGCATCGTGGAGGAGGCCAAGGCTCTACAAGGGCTGTAGCGCCACGGAGGAAGGAAGGAATGTACTATACCATTTTTGTTTGTAATTTAATTTTGCTGACTCTAGAGTACTCTTTCCATCACTAAAATGCAACCTATTCTGAAAATATTAGCCTTCAGAAAACTCTTGTCCATTTTTGTCACTAGCTCTTCGACTATAAAAACAGGCCACCGCTAGGAATCTGCTTGTAAAACGTCCCCTGGTAGGGATCAGTGTACTATAATTTATACAGTATATATTGTATATGAACAAAAAGTTTTTTTATTTATTAGAGGTTTTATTGCCTTCTCCTGCATCTTTTCTGAAAATGGCAAAGTCAAAACAGTGGGATTTCGCCTAAAACCGTAAATCTGTCAAAAAAACCTTTGAAAATAAAGCACATAAACACCAAGTTGATATTTATTCGACATGACTTGAGCCATTATTGTTTTCGTTCTACTGCTTAATGTGGCTGTTTTCCGTCAGTCTAAAATTGTTGAGCTGGTTTCTTTAAATACAAAAAAAAAAAAAAAAAAAACCACCACGACAGGTGTGAGTGACATCTGTTCTTTTTGTGGCCTATGATATTTATGTTGAAACACTACTGGAATCTTTGAGAAATTATTTTAACGATGCCCTATTTAATTACCCAGTGATTTGCCTGGGCGCCTGGAGAGTAGGCATCAATCAATCGTGAGGTGCGATGCATGGCAGCTGAAGAGAAGGCGAAGGCGGCAACGGCAACCGCTAAGAAGGCGTTCAGTTAGTAGGGAGGGGAACAGACACAACTTCCCATCTTGTTAATCATCCCCCCCTCTTAGGTTGTGGAAGATGAAAAATCTTCTCTTTCTCTTACATATATACAATATGCATATATATAGAAAGTATTGCGATCATGTCGAGATTTTGATGGAAATACACGTTTTGAGTTCCCCTGAATCCAAAAAAGTGGTTTTTACAAAATTGTGTGTCTGTGACGATTTTAAGCATAATGGATTGAAATTTAAGTTAGGTACCCTCCCGGACAGTCAAAATAAGCTTTTGAACAAAATCGGCCAAAAAGTACTAGTTCTTTACTGATACACTTTTTCAGTTTTTTTTTTTTTCGAATTTCTCAAAATCGGCTTTAACGATTTTGATTAAAATTCAAAAATCAATGATTTTTTGCTCTCACTGTACGTAGTACTAAGGGAGAGAGCTTATGCAAAGACTCCGGTGTCCGTCCGTATAAAAATTACGGCCTGAACTTTAGTCAAGCTCGTAGAAAAATAATAAAATATCTCGTGACAAGCACAGTACACAACTTTCGATTACCGAGGGTAAGTGAAAGTTGTGTGCTCTGCGACCAGTCACACCAGATTTATTTGTTTATTTTCCTTTTTCATCAATTTAATGGCTTTTTACCACTGACCACCTGAGGCAATTGCCCCATTGGCTTTGTTGATGGAACAACTTAAACTTCTCTATCGTCCTTAACAAGTAAAGAACTTGGGAGAGATTTCTCGGTTCGAAAAGGCCCGAGGCGTTTGTGGCTTTAACTTAGCTTAGAGTAATTAGACTAATCTCTTCTCTGATAAAACTTGCTCTAGGTATTTTGTATTTATTCGAAATTGAAATTAATTTTTTTAAAGTGAAACTTTTATTTGATCGCCTCAAATTTTTTCGTTCCTCTATCAGCATGTCGCATTACAGGCCGTGACGTCATGGGCCGTGACGCTACAAGCCATGACGTCACAAGCCCTGACGACAAAAATAAGAAAGTTGAAATTTAATATATATGACGAATTATAAAAAAATAATTGGGAGATTTAATTATTCAATTTTTAAATTGATAAAATATAATTTTTAAAATAATTTAAAATGATTCAAATAAATATTGTTCTCAGTTTTTAACATGTGTCTTTTGATTTCACATTTTCCAATTATCAAGTTAAAATTAAAAACGTGATTTTAATACCATTAATTGAATAATTTTCAGTTAAACGCCTACGATCCGAAAAACTTGTTCACTTGCTTCGTGGTTTCATAAAGCCACTCAATGATTTTTTTCTATTGAGGGTAGGCTACACGAATATATTATACATTAATTATATTACTTTGGTTTTGTTTGTTTGCAGACAGTGCGAACTCGTGTGGCGGTGAATCTCTCACATGATCATCGTATCCGAGTAGTCGAGTTGGTAAAAAAAATGCTCCACTGCGCTGGTTTAGGGATTTTCTATCGGGGATTTTTGCCTAACATGATGGGAATAATGCCATACGCCGGGATCGATCTCTCCATCTATGAGGTAAGATTTTATCGAGAGAACTTACAGGGGTGGGAAAGTATTAGCAATTTTTTTTTTTAACTTTGCCCACCAACCGTAGGTTGGACAGGTAAAGTTAATGTAATCGTAAAAAAAAATGGAAATTTTTTTGAAGCCGCTAAAATGCGTTTTGAGGTCCCCTGAATCCATTTAAGTAGTTTTTGGAATGATGTCTGTGGTAATTTTTTTCGTCAACGAAATCTCAAAAACTATTCATTCAATTGTTTTGAAATTTTGCACCCATAAACTAGGGGTAGAGGCCAAGAACTGAAAAGCTTTGGGTAAACATCGGACCATTAGGGGGGGGGGGGGGGGCGGTGCAACATTTTTTTCTTGATGTGGATGGGCAAAGTTGTGCGCTCGGCTTAGTCCGACTCTTTATTTTTAATAATATTTGTATTTTTATGAGAAAAAAACGAATCTCCAAACATAATTCGTAATTGGAATGAAGGATAGAATTTAATACAACTAATTAAATTTAAATAAGAAATGATATATAATATTTAAGATAATATATATATCGCGTAGATAAGCCACAAAACGGAAATTTATATAATTAGATATTACTTCATGTACCCGAAAAAAGATGCCGCCGGGAGTCGAACCACGGATCCACCGATTTGCGCTCAGTGTGCCCTTACCACTACACATTTGAATAAATTTAATTAGTTGTATCAAATTCTATCCTTCATTCCAATTACGAATTGGAGATTCGTTTTTTTCTCATAAAAATACAAATATTATTAAAAAAAAAAATGTTTTACCATTTTAGAATCTCGATTAAATGCGCTAATTTTTTACATAATTTACCATTATTGTTTATTACATCTTCTTCTTTATATATATAATTCTTCTGTACGTGTGTATGTGACTGAACTCCTCCTAAACGACTGAACCAATTTAGATGAAATTTTCTGTGTATGTTTGTGAGAATCCCGGACAGGTTTTGTTTCACAAATAACAATAAGTTAATGAGTAATTAACCGGTAAAATAAGAAAAAAATAAAAATTAGGAGAAATAGTTGCCATGATAACAAAATATAAATATTTACCCATGTTTACGATTTTTTTTATTTATTTACATTTTGAATTCTAAAATATCGGCCTAAATCTTTTGTCTGTGTACCGGGAGAGTCCCGGAAAGGATATTATTCACAAAAAACGTCTAGTATTTTTATAATATATCAAGCAAGAGTCAAAGTTGTTAGCTCATCAAAGTTTTTTAACATAAATTCGCCTAAAATATTTTTTTCTCAAAAAGTATAATACTAATGGTTATTTTCTAAATAGTGATCGATAACAGTGTTATTTAGGATTCCGTAACTAAAATTAGAATCTTGTTTAATAGTATCTTGTTTAATACTAGACGTTAAACAAGATTGTTATCACCGGTCCAGCATCGTCATCTTTATATATATAATTCTTCTGTATGTGACTGAACTCCTCCTAAACGACTGAACCAATTATGATGAAATTTTCTGTGTATGTTTGTGACAGTCCCGGACAGGTTTTGTTTCACAAATAACAATAAGTTAATGAGTAATTAACCGTTAAAATAAGAAAAAAATAAAAATTAGGAGAAAGGGTTGCCATGGTAACAAAATATAAATATTTACCCATGTTTACGATTTTTTTTATTTATTTACATTTTGAATTCTAAAATATCGGCGTAAATTTTTTGTCTGTGTACCGGGAGAGTCCCGGAAAGGATATGATTCACAAAAAAATCTTAAATTCATGAATAATTAACCTTTAAAATAGTCTCTATATATATAAATGAAAAGGGAAGGCGAGCAAGGGGGTCCAGGGGGCGCAGCCTCCTGGCTAGACGGAGAGCCCCGCCGAAGGCGGGGCTTTGCGTCTAGTATATATATAAAATTAGAATATTAAAATATGAAAATTTATAGCCATAGCATTTAAATATTTAGGGTAAGGTAGCGATTTTCCAGATTTTTAAAAAATGTCCCTGACTCGAAAACTAAAAATTTTTTTCATTTGAACACTCATGAACTGACCTATCTCCTGTTCACGGATTATCCTTGAGTTCTGGGAAACTATATAAAATTTCCATCTCCTAGCTTTTATCGTTGTTTAGATATTTTGTTCAGAGACCATGTCGCGAAAAACACTTTTTGGATTCAGGAGACCGCAAAACGTGTATATCCATCAAAATCTCGACATCGAATTTTTGACATGAATCCAATACTTTCTCTATTATATTAACATATATAGAGGAAGGAGAAAGTAAAAATAGTAGCTGGTCGACACCCGTTGACGTACGAAATGAATTATTTTTAATTGTCATATTGTCAAACAATTACTTCCAGTCAAATGGAAGATGGAGAAACAAAAATAAAGTTTTTTGTTTTTTTTTAAACTTCCATCTGGATGCATCCGGATATCCCGTTTCAATCAAAACCTTCATTAACTTTTTCTAATGATGTTTATATGTTCATTAAAATGTTTTTTGTTTTTCTCAATCCTCCCTCTATCAGTTTAAGTTTTAATTAAAGGGGACTAGGCATACCCTCTTGGCAAATTTTTGAATTACTTGATTTTTTGGGCATACTTTTTATGACACACAACGCCATCTTATCGGGAAAAACATGCGTAACACCTTCGGTCCCGTTCCCCCTTAATCCTAATAAAAAAAGCATTCTATTATGTAAAATGCTCACGAATTTAAATCTTTAAAAAAAAAAATACTTTGAAATTCCTCAGTAGTTTCGGACCCAAGATTCAATGTGGCCTCCTTAATTTTTCCTTTTTATGTGTGTGTGTGTGTGTGCGTATGTTCGTTGGTGATTAACTAAAGACCTTGAAGCGCCATTTCCTGGTAAAGCACCACAGTCTAGAGAAATCAGAAGCGCAAGGCCCTAAAGTCGATTTGCCATTGAAAGTGATCATCATTTGTTCAACGGTGTCGTCACTCACAGCTCAAACGGCCACCTATCCATTCACGCTTGTTAGAACTCGAATGCAAGCTGCAGGTACCATCATTTAGTATATTAAATTAATGCATAATTGGACTCTGTTATGCATTAGTGTGTCAAGCGCCAAAAAAATTAAAAATTGAGTTAAGCACGGAATATTGTTTCAAATGTTATAATTAATAGTATTTTTTATGAAATATGTCCTAAAAAAATTTATATTTAATGTTACTTGCACAATTGACAAAAAAAATTATATATAATCCAATGAAAACAAAAAACTAATGTTAATTTTCTCAAAACTCGGTAGGTGGCGCTTGACACACTAATGCGTAACAGGGTCCAATCCACAGACTGTTTGCAGTGACGTTATTTGAAAATAATATATTAAAAATTATGAATTGTTTTATAGAAAGAAATGATTTTTTGTTGTTTTTGTTTAGAGCCTGAAGACGGCAGACTCCTGACCATGTCCCAGCATATGCGACATGTCTGGCATAAGAGAGGCTTCTTTGGCTTTTATTCTGGATTCCTGTATAATGTGACCAAAGTGGTTCCAGCGATCACGCTCACTTATTATTTTTATGAAAGAACTCTAAGTCTTCTTGGCGGTGAAATGCTCTAGGTATTCAAAAAAAAAAAAATTATTTTCAAAATTAACTTCTTAATTAACTATTTAATCAAGTAAACCATATATATATATATTTTTAAAGTGAAACTTTTATTTGATCGCCTCAAAATTTTTTCGCTCTTCTATCAACATGTCGCGTTACAAAGGCCGTGACGCTACAAAGGCCATGACGTCACAATCCGTGACGACAAAAATTGGAAAGTTGAAATTCAATATATATGACGAATTATAAAAAATAATTGTGAGATTTAATTATTCAATTTTTAAATTGATAAAATATAATTTTTAAAATAATTCAAATCTTCAATTACTAAATAAATATTGTTCTCAGTTTTTAACATGCGTCTATTGATTTCCCATTTTCCAATTTTTAAGTTAAGATTAAAAACGCGATTTTAATACCCTTAATTGAATAATTTTCTGAAAATTTTCAGTTAAACGCCTACGATCCGAAAAAAAGTTTCACTTGCATCGTGGTTTCATAAAACCACACAATGATTTTTTTTTTTTAGAGAAATGAGTCTTTTTTTACAAACTTGTATCCGTTACTGTAATCTATAATTCCCTCGGTCTGTTTGTCGTTAAAAATTGTAGAATTTTAAAATTTTGTTTTCAGATTCTTTAAAAAAAAAAAAAGTAGTTATTTAAAAGTAACATTAAGTTAAGTAATCCAGCGCTGCTGGCTAGACGCGAAGTCCGGCTCGGCTAGCATATTTATAATAATATTCAAGAATCACAATATTTATTTATTTTTATTATTCCAGAAAATATAGGTAAATATAAATTGAATTTGGATTATGTTATACATAAAGGAACCAAGCGCCATTGATCTAAATCTGAGATCTAATTTTATTTCGATTGCCGAGGTTTCGGACGCAAATCGCGCCCTTCCTCAGGACAATATGTATTTTATTAACTATCGATTGTCCTGAGGAAGGGCGCGATTTGCTTCCGAAATGTCGGGAACTAGCTTATCCCTGGGATAGCTAGTTAATTAGATGTGAAAAATAAAAAGCAAAGGTACAAATTTGTTGATGGTTTTATTTACTTTAATTCTATTTTATAGAATGTTGTTAACAAAACAAAAAAGGTTTCCATCAAAGGATGAATGAAAAACAAAACAAGAATTGTAGAAATATTTGAATTTTTTTAACAAGTAGAAAACTGAGAAATAAATAAATAAATGGAGATTATAAGGAAAATAAAAGGGATAAGGAAGAACGTCTAGCTCTAGCCCTATTTGTACAAATATAAAGATGAATAAATGTGTTTTTAAAATCTAGATTTACATTTATTTATTAAAGTGAAACTTTTATTTGATGCCTCTCACATTTTTTTTCCGCTCTTCTATCAGCATGTCGCGTTACAAGCCGTGACGTCAAAGGCCGTGACGCTACAAGCCATGACGTCACAAGCCGTGACGACAAAAATAGCAAAGTTGAAATTTAATATATATGACGAATTATAAAAAAATAATTGTGAGATTTAATTATTCAATTTTTAAATTGATAAAATATAATTTTTAAAATAATTTAAAATGATTCAAATCTTCAATTACTAAATAAATATTGTTCTCAGTTTTTAACATGCGTCTATTGATTTCCCATTATAATCCTCATTTTCCAATTATTAAGTTAAGATTAAAAACGCGATTTTAATACCCTTAATTGAATAATTTTCTGAAAATTTGCAGTTAAACGCCTACGATCTCAAAAAAGTTTCACTTGCATCGTGGTTTCATAAAACCAAACAATGATTTTATTTTAGCGCATCAACAAAAGCGGTGTATTGGTCACCCCTGAGTTGATCGCCACAAGTATAAATTTCAGGGGCAGATGTTTGATGTCTAATTTGATTCGAGATGGAAGGAATAATGGACACTGTTCAAAAAAAATGTTCGTCATTTAAATCATAGGCCTGGCTCTATTTGCATTTCATAATTGATTTCGCAAAAGGGTTTCTGGTTCAATAAACACGATAATATTTGTTTATGGTAAATTTATCATCTCCGGTGTCTGATAGGATAACGGATGGTAGGGGGGAGGGGTGGAAGGGGGGGGGGGAGATGGAATCAATTGTTTTCTGATTAAAATTTTTTTTTTTTAATTTCCAATTTTTTATTAAAGAAAAACAATAATTATAAAAGATTAAAAGATTAGAGAGTATTTACTTGGTTTACTTGGTTTGCGGTTTGCAGTTTGAGGTTTGCGTTTTGAAGTTTGAAGTTTGCGGGTTTGCGTTTTGAAGTTTGCAGTTTGCGGTTTGAAATTTGAAGTTTGCAGTTTGCGGTTTGCAGGGGGGAAGGGGTTTGAAGTTTGCAGTTTGCGGTTTGCAGTTTGAGGTTTGCGTTTTGAAGTTTAAAGTTTGCGGTTTGAAATTTGAAGTTTGCAGTTTGCGGTTTGCAGTTTGAGGTTTGCGTTTTGAAGTTTAAAGTTTGCGATTTGAAATTTGAAGTTTGCGGTTTGCAGTTTGCGGTTTGAAATTTGAAGTTTGCTGTTTGATGTTTGCGTTTTGAAGTTTAAAGTTTGCGGTTTGCAGTTTGAAGTTTGCGGTTTGCAGTTTGAAGTTTGCAGTTTGCGTTTTGATGTTTGCTGTTTGATGTTTGAAGTTTGAGGTTTTCGGTTTGTGGTTTGTGGTTTGAGGTTTGCGGTTTGAGATTTAAACAGAAACCATGTAAACTAAGTAAACCAAATAAGTAAACCAAGTAAACCATGTAAAACATGTAAACCAATAAACCAAGTAAACCAAAGCAATCTACAATTTTAGTGTAAGGAGCATATACCAAATTTCATCGATCTAGCTGCTTTGGTTTTTAAGCAATCGTGTTCACACACATACACAGACGTAAAAAAGTTCCAAAAGAATATACGAGAAAGTCTCGGGAAAGTCAATCCTCATCAGTGGCGTCGTTTCAACTTTTTCTTGGGGGGGGGGGGCAAACATTTTTTTTTCTTAAAATTTACTTACAAATGGGTACTCAAAATTAGCCAAAATATATTTAATTTAATTAATTGTTTAATTTTGTACAGTTTGTATACTCGTAGATGTATTTTGGAGTATTTTATTTAGAATAATATAAAATTTTATAAAAATCAGAGCCCTTGGGGGGGGGCAAATGCCCCCTGTCCCCCCCCCCCCAAATGACGCCTATGTTCCCCATATTTTGATCGTCCGTCATTTTGAAATTAATTGAGATTCAAAGATGAGACATATTGCTTGTCATGGGAGTTATATATGTGTAAAAAATTTTATAAGCTCTCGGTTAACTAGAAGTGGTCATTATTTTGATTGGCAGATTTGTCAAAAAAAAAAAAAAAAACAGGAAAGCAAGTTGAAGAAAGCGTTGTAAATACACTAAAATTTAAATCGGCCGGTGAACAGAGAGTGCCTAGTAACTAAAATGTTTGCCGCGAGTGGCGCCACTAATCAAGAACGCCTTGCCTTTATGCAAACGTTCTAGTTACAAGATATTATGTCTGCCTATCTACAAGGCGAAGATAGAAGTTTCTATGGATAGAAGAAGATTTTGTTTTCATCGCCTGGGGGGATCAAGTCACTTTTCGTATCAAGTTGTCAATCATAGTTTTTAATATATAAACCCATAAAATTATGTCTGTATAACGTAGGCCTATATTAAAATCTTTGTATTTTTGAGATACTAATGTCCTGGATATTTCAGGAGGATGAACCCCCCCCCCACCCCCAACGCTGCTAGTATATTTTATATTCAATTCTCTCTCTCTCTCTTTGATTTAAATGAATTCTTTAGTTTTTAATTCACAGGAATTAATGCGAAAAGAAACTCCATTAAATTAATTTCGTATTCGTTTTATAGGCTTTTAATCATGGGCGTAATTGGGGGAGTCCCGGGCCCCTCCCAGAAGGCTCGTACCCCCTCCCCCTCCAGAAAGCTACTCGACCCAAAAAAAGAGTCAATATGGAGCCTTCCAGACCTCGACTGGTCCCATGAAACTCCCCCCCCAACCAAATTTCCTAGTAGCTGTTATAGACGGAGTTTATCTTTTCTTTTATATTACAAACTAAAAGCAATATTGTAAAAAAATATTAAGGCGGAATGGGAGCGAAGGTGTTACGCATGTTTTTTCCGCTAAGATGGCGTTGTGTGTCATAAAAAGTATGCCCAAAAAATCAAGTAATTCAAAAATTTGCCAAGAGATGTCAGAATGGTAGCTAATAATATTTAATGCATTTGGTTGATTTTCATTGATCTTTTAACAATAAATACTTTATAAGTGTTATTATTTATTATGTATCTTTTTTAAAGGCATAAAAATATATAAATATAGGCCAGATATAGGCCAAAAGGGGATCATCTGTTAGACTAGCCTGCCATCTATTGCAAGAATGCTGAACTAATTTGACAGTTGATTTTTAAATAAATCATCTAAGCTTATTTTAAAATTTTCTTGCCCTCGGGGCTTGGTGTAGAGGTTAGCGTGCTAACCTAAATGCATTAAATATTATTAGCTACCATTCTGACATCTCTTGACAAATTTTTGAATTACTTGATTTTTTTGGGCATACTTTTATGACACACTTCGCGCTCTTATCGGGAAAAACATGTGTAACACCTTCGGTCCTATTCCGCCTTAATATTTATTTACAATATTGCTTATATTTTGTAATATAAAAAAAGAAAAACTCCGGCTATAACATATCATAAGCATGGGCGTAACTAGGCAATTTGGCTGGGGGGAGGGGGCATGGGACCAGTCGGGGTCTGGAAGGCTCCATATTGACTCAATTTTTCTTGGGTCGAGTAGCCTTCTGGGAGGGGCCCGGGACTCCCCCAATTACGCCCATGATTATAAGCCTATAAAACGAATACGAAATTAAATAATATAATGGAGTTTTTTTTCGCATTAATACCTGTGAATTAAAAACTTAAGAATTCATTTAAATCAAAGAGAGAGAGAGAGAATTGAATATAAAATACTAGACGCAAAGCCCCGCCTTCGGCGGGGCTTCCCATAAAGGGGGCTGCGCCCCTGGACCCCCTTGCTCGCCTACTTATATACATACCGGTACATACATTTTCCCTTTTCATTTTAATATGTAGAGATTATTTTAGAGGTTAATTATTCATGAACTTAAGATTTTTTGTGAATCATATCCTTTCCGGGACTCTCCCGGTACACAGACAAAAAAATTTACGCCGATATTTTAGAATTCAAAATGTAAATAAATAAAAAAAATCGTAAACATGGGTAAATATTTATATTTTGTTACCATGGCGCTATCCCTGAGGTCTGATTGGTTGTTTCACACATCGGACACCCTCTTAGCCTTTTTATATATAAGTATGATACTAGCAGCGTTGGGGGTGGGAGGGGGGGTTCATCCTCCTGAAATATCCAGGGCATTAGTATCTCAAAAATACAAAGATTTTAATATCGGCCTACGTTATACAGACAGAATTTTATGGGTTTATATTAGGGTCCGACCGAAACAAGATTTTCAGCCGAAACCGAAACCGAATATTCGGCCTCAACCTTAGTTTCGGCCGAAACCGTAACCGAAACCGAAACTTGTATTTCCTATAAAAAATTTTTTTTCATTTTACTTTTTTTTTTTTTTTGAATTTTTTTTCCCTCCCGTAAAATCATTTTACCTTTTTTTTAGGGAGACTAAAATTTTTTCTCCCTCAAGAGCAAATTATTTGACCTTTTTTTTTTTGCATGCGAGTCTCATCCCATTTTTTCAGACTCTGGTTTCGGCCGGCCGAAAGGTTCGGCCACTTTTTGGCCGAAACCGAAACTACGGCCGAAACCATGATTTTTGGCCGAAACTGGCCGAAACCGTAACCGAAACCGAATATTCGGTCGGTTCCTAGTTTATATATTAAAAACTATGATTGACAACTTGATACGAAAATTGACTTGATACCCCCCAGGCGATGAAAACAAAATCTTCTATCCATAGAAACTACCAAACGTAAAAAAAAAAAAAAAAAATTCAAAAATCAATTATTTTTCAGATGCTCTTTCAAATGTATATTCTCATTTCGCAATTGAAATCTTCTGAAGACCACTTTACTCTTGAACTTCATAGGAAGGATAGGAGAAATGGTTGCCATGGTAACAAAATATAAATATTTTCCCATTCTTATAAATTTTACATCTTGAATTCATATGTTCCGTACTGTCGGGAACTAAATATATGTCGACACAAAAATCTGGTGTGACAAGCACAGTACACAACTTTCGATTACCGAAGGTAAGAGAAAGTTGTGTGCTGTGCGCCAGTCACACCAGATTTTTTTTTAAACATTCACACTTTTTTTCTCATTCACACTCACACACACATTCACACTGCCTTTTCGGCAACTCAGGCCATATAAGACATTTACCATAACCTTTATTGATTTAATATACATATATGTGGTCCAGGCATTCTTATTTAAGCCATTTGGTATCCAATTGGCTTAAATAAAATCATCGGACTGCCTGGGGTCCGAACCCGCGACGTTTGTTATACGAGGTCAGCACGCTAACCTCTACACCAAGCCCCGAGGGCTTATCAACGTGTGAAAATATTTATATTTTGTTACCATGGCAACCATTTCTCCTATCTTTTTCTATGGAGTACAAGAGTAAAGTGTTCTTCAGAAGATTTCAATCGCAAAATGTGAATATACATTTTAAAGAGAATCTAAAAAATAATTGATTTTTGAATTTAAAAAAAAATCGTTGGAGTGAATTTTGAAAAAATCGGAAAAAACTGAAAAAGTATATCAGTAAAGTATTAGTACTCTTTGGCCGATTTTGATTAAAAGCTTTGAGTCACGTGCCAGGAATAAACTTTTTTTTTCTTATGTATCTCAAATTTTGGCCAACATATTATATATCCGAAGATATGCTGGTATTTTGCAAGTGAATAGAAATAATAAAATTTTCAATTGATGTTAGTGGACCGAAAAAAGGTTTCTGGTTTCTTTCTCAAAAAAAAAAAAAAATAATAATAATAATAATAAAATAAACACGTTACATTAGGCCTATATTGTTACGTCCGTGTTCGATTAGATTCGCCGATAATAATCTTCTCTCTCTATAAATGTCAAAGTTATAGAGGTTATAGAATTAGCAAATGAAATGAAGTCTTATTTCTTTTTCTCTCGTTTCATTAAGAGATAAAAAAAAAAAAAGAAAGGTAGCGCGGCGCGGCGGACTACAATCCCAGGGCTATAAAATGTTGGCGCGATCTGAGACCGGTTTGCTTGGATCCGCGTTGAGACGGGTTGGGGTCGTGCAGGTGTCTGTGCACATAACCCAGTCTCTGTATATGTGTGACCCACAAACCCACTCTCATCTGCCCAGCATCCGACCTGTCTGGACCAACATTCCTCTCTTTTAAGAACAATAGAAAGGAGATCGTCGATTACAATTAATAGTTTTTGCAAAATTTTAATCCTACGAATTATGCATTCTGCTAGACAAATTACTGTACAGTCAGTTTCAATATTAACCGCCCCCTTAGAGAATAGAGCCGTGAAATTAGACAACCAGAAGTTGCCTCAAAAATACTATTAAAAAAAAAAAGTTTAATTATTTATTTTACAAATATTTATGAATTCTTGATCATAAGTTCATATTTCAAAAAATTAAAATTTTATTCCTACGTATTTGAATGTTAATATTTATAAAACACTACTCAATGGAAAATTCTTGATTTGTTTCTTATTCTATTTTTATGAAATTAAAAATATAGTTTCATAAACTTCATATATACAATAAAATAAAATAAATTTTCATTTAATTTAAACGTTTGTAGGAAGGTGTCTAACCAGTGTCGGATTACCCTTTAGGTGGAGTAGCCGATCACTTATGGGCAGTAGCGTAGGATTTCTGCTTGGGGGGGGCCAAAATTTTTGAACCCCCCTCCCCCCCTCTTCTCCAAGAAACTTAAAGTGGAGAAATTTTTTTAGATAATATAAAATTATAAATAAAAAACAAATAAAAAAAATTTTTTTTCTTGAAATAAAAAATAATTTTAATACAAAATTCGTAAATATTAGAGATTTTTTCAATTATTTATAAGTTTTTTTTAGATTTTAGAATTTAGGAGAGTTAATAAAATAATTATTAAAAAAAAAAAACATTAGGGAAAATAATAGGTATTTTTTTGTTTTGGAGAAGCCTTTGGGGGGGGGCCCGGCCCCCCTGGGCCCCCCTGAATACGCCACTGCTTATGGGGCCCCGAAACATTTATTTTTCTTAAAACAGGTAAAAAAACAAGAAGGAAATGCAGCCAATGTAATTTTTTTTATTGATTTTCAACACACGACTAACGGTTCGATCCCAGGGTTTGGACCATCATCATTAACAACTGTTATAATTGTGAATTGTAGATATATACAAAAAAAAACTATAAATTGTCATCTTCATTAATTTGTATATTTTTAGCTGATGATGGTCCAAACCCTGGGATCGAAACGTTAGCCGTGGACTGAAAATCAATAAAGAAATTATATTGGCTGCATTTCCTTCTTGTTTTCTTACCTGTTTCAATATCTACTCTACAGCCATACATCCCCCTGTTACATTTATTTTTCTGGCCAACAGCCAATAATCATTTTAAAAAATCATTTATTTTTTATACTCTTTATTTCGCGGTGGAGAACCCGGTAAAAGTGGTAAGCATCGCAGGGGACTATATATAATTATTTTCGGGGAGAGAGAAAGGGGGGTGCCGTACTCATTTTTGAAGATTTACCTCCTACCCTTTATGAACATTTTTTGAACTTGATGAAAATTTTGAAAATATATTTCGAGCACCGTGGGGACATTTTGCACTTTTCGGGGGGACCCGGGTAAAATTATTTGCTACCAGCGCTCCAAGATTTTGAGTGCCTAAGGGCCTCCATCTTTTTACTTTCTCTTACCTCTATATATATATATAGAGAGATAGAGAGAGAGAAAGTATTGGATTCATGTCAAAAATTCGATGTCGAGATTTTGATGGATCTTCACGTTTTGAGGTCCCCTGAATCCAAAAAAGTGGTTTTGCGACATGTCTGTCTGTCTGTGTTCAATTTAAAGCATGAAGGAATTGAGCTAGGAGGTTGAAATTTTATATTTAAGTTAGACACCTCCCCCGGAGCGTGAAAATAAGCTTTTAATCAAAATCGGCCAAAAGGTACTAGTACTTTGCTGATGTACTTTTTCAGTTTTTTTTTTATTTTCTCAAAAATCACTCCAACGATTTTGTTTAAAATTCAAAAATCAATTATTTTTTAGATGCTCTTTAAAATGGATATTCTCATTTTGCCATTGAAATCTTCTGAAGACCACTTTACTCTTGTACTTCATAGAAAAGATAGTCATAGTAACAAAATATAAATATTTGCTCATACTAAAAATTTTTTTACATCTTGAGTTTTAATATATCGGCGGAAACTAAATATATCTCGACACAAAAAAAATCTGGTGTGACAAGCACATTACACAACTTTCGTTACTGAAAGTAAGAGAAAGTTGTGTGCTGTGCGACCAGTCACGCCAGATTTTGTTGATTTGTTGTATTTGTGTGTGTGTGAAGATGATTTTTCTTCAATTCCTCACGAAAGGCAAACCTTCTAATTTCTCTCCCTTCTCTTTTCAAACATGGAATTAAGATCGAATCTGCCTCTCCGTTTCTATTCTTTAGAATTTGTATTTATTTATTTTTCTTTTCTTTTTTTCTTTCCCAAACACATCATCTAACCTTAATTAAAGTTTTATTGATAATTCATCAACAACAAAAACATTTCTTTTATAGATTATTTGGATTGATGATGTGTTTCTTTTTTTTTCACAAGATCTTTGATCTTTTTCTTTGATTCTTAAGTTATCACAAGGAGAGAGAAATGAAGGATGATGATGGTGATGATTATTCATTTCTCAGCTTCTCTTCCTCAATTGTTTTCCAATTATTATTAACTTTTACTTCTATTACGTAGCTTCTTCATAAATGTTCTTTTTTTACCATTAAGTTTCATTTTTTTTTTTTTTTTATAAAAGTAAAAATAAAATATCACCAGAGAAAAGTACGATTTGATTTAGAGCAAAATTTGATTTTTTGAAACGAAACATCTCTGCACCGGTCTTAAAAAAAATAAGATTATTTTTTTGTTTCGTAAATGATTATTAAATTATACGCACAATCAAAATGTGTGAGTGAGTGATAATAATAATAATTAAAGGGGGTTCAGGAGCGACGTCTAAACGTACTTTAAAATAAAACTAGACTATTATAAGGAATTTTTCAATGTGGTTTTTTTTTCTAAATGAATTAAATTCATAAGAGATTATTGGGACATCGAGCTATAATTTTTTTAATGACTTATTAAAAAATTATCGTAATTAATTTTTTTGTTATCAAGCAAATACAAAAAAACAATCTGTCCCAATAATCTTTAATTTTTTTTAAATTTAAAAATGAATTTATTGTTATTATTAATCACATATTAATTAAGAAATTTTTAAAATAAGCTTAGATGATTTATTTAAAAATCAAACTGTCAAATTAGTTCAGCATTCTTGCAATAGATGGCAGGCTAGTCTAACAGACGATATAGTATATCGACCTATATTTATATATTTTTATGCTTTTATAAAAGATACATAATATATAAAAAAGTATTTATTGTTAAAAGATCAATGAAAATCAACCAAATGCATTAAATATTATTAGCTACCATTCTGACATCTCTGGCAAATTTTTGAATTACTTGATCTTTTGGGCATACTTTTTATGACACACTACGCCCTCTTATCGGGAAACACATGCGTAACACCTTCGCTCCTATTCCGCCTTAATGATCTGTTAAGGAAAGAGAAAGAGGTTGGTTTAATTAATCATATAATGATGATGATGCTGAATTTCTTTCTTGTTTTTTTTTTTTTTTTAAATCTTAGGGCAGATGCAAACCGATTGATCAGTAAACTTATTTTTTGTTGAACGATCTAATGTAGAGTGTGCTCTAAATTAAAACATAAACTCTAGATATAGTGGAGCTTGTAAGGTCAAAGATAATTTTTATTCCTCACCTCTTCTGCAGTAGTGTAACTAGGTGGGGGCGAAGAAGGCGCCCTCCCGCCCCAGGCGCATCAAGCCTTTGTTGCATCAAGGATTTGTTGATGTTTTTTGGCTGTGGAGATCTAATCAGGATTCGCAGAGACTTTGCAGCCAGGACTCCGAGCAACAAGTAAAGGATAATATTTTTCTACATATCAAAATAAAAAGAAATTGTATTTAAGGTTGTTCGGATAGTACCCCGTAAGTCATAATAGAATCTAAATTTTTTTTTAAATAAAATTAAAAATTTGAATGCCAAAATTCCTTATTATAATTTAGTCGTGACCTATCATAGTTTATAATTGTATTAAGTTAATAATTTAATTACCAAAAATAATAAATGAATGACTTTCGACTTGAGCAGTTTTTCACGTAATATAGAACTGGCAACATTGCATTCATCAACTATCTATTTTAAATCTTAAACGCCTTAAATTTTATTTTATTTAATATATTACAATGATTAATGCAAATCAGTTTAAACACAATGGACGATTTGCGAGAAAAAATATTGTAAAATTGAAAAAAAAAATGTAACTAACATCGACAAAAGACAATTATTTTATGCGACGTTGCCGGACTGGTCTCACTCTCAAATCTTCCTTATTTTTAAATATTGGCGACTGTCATTTTGGAGAATTTTTTTGACTTTCTTGTTAAAATATCTTTAAAAGCGGTCGGCAGAAACTTTTGATTTTATTTTTAACATATTCCTCGGAAGTGAATTAATAAAATGTAAGTTTTTTTGTTTTTGTATCAGATGCAGAAGGTGCCTATATAATTCGATATGTGTGCGTTTCGTCGATATTCCCCATAGGCTACATGTTAAATTTCAATTTTTTAAAAATTAATTACACGATAACCCTGTGTCAGATCTGCTTCAAAATTTTATTTTATACGTATTTGATAGTGATTAATAACATATTAAAAAATTAGCTTTTAATCTCATAAAGTGCTTTAATGTCCGAACAACCTTAATTGGAATGAATATTAAAATATCTAAGATCGTGTATAATTGACAATATTTGCCCTGATGAAGGTCGTGATTGGCGACCGAAACGTCGGAAAATAAAAATTAAATAAAAGATTTTTTTATTTAATCTCCTTGCTGCAAAATCCCTGCGAATCCTGACCAAAAGATTTGCTTTACATGAACGTTTTTGCCGAATGTTTTAAATTTTTTTTTTTTTTTTTTAATTATATAAATATTCGTAAAATAAGTCCAAATAAGCACGAAGGGGGATAAAAAGGTATAAAAACTCAAAAAAAAAAATCTGGTGTGACTGGCGCACAGCACACAACTTTCTCTTACCTTCGGTAATCGAAAGTTGTGTACTGTGCTTGTCACACCAGATTTTTTGTGTCGACATATATTTAGTTCCCGACAGTACGGAACATATGAATTCAGATGAAAAATTTATAAGTTTGGGAAAATATTTATATTTTGTTACCATGGCAACCATTTCTCCTATCTTTTCTATGGAGTACAAGAGTAAAGTGGTCTTCAGAAGATTTCAATTGCAAAATGAGAATATACATTTTAAAAGGCATCTAAAAAATAATTGATTTTTGAATTTAAAAAAAAAAATCGGAGCAAATTTTGAGAAGATCGAAAAAAACTGAAAAAGTACATCAGTAAAGTACTAGTACTCTTTGGCCGATTTTGATTAAAAGCTTATTTTTTCCGGTCCCGGGGGGGTGTTTAACTTAAATATAAAATTTCAACCTAATAGCTCAATTCCTTCATGCTTAAAATTGAACACACACCCACCCACACACCCACAGACAGACCATGTCGCGAAAACCACTTTTTTGGATTCAGGGGACCTCAAAACGTGAAGATCCATCAAAATCTCGACATCGAATTTTTGACATGAATCCAATACTTTCTCTCTATATATATATATTACATCTATACATAGGTAAGAGAAAGTAAAAATCAATCTCCCTGAGTAAAAATGATTAAAAATGATCGAGGTATCCACACGCTCGCACCTGGGACAGACATATTTCTTCTGGTCACTTTCGATCTACTGTGTGTGTCCCTGTATGTCCCTCAAGGTTCCATATACAGACCTGCTGCGGGCGTGTGGATCCCTCGGTCATTTTTAATCGGCTATTTCTCTCTCCCTCTCTTTTACATTTACTGCACTCTGATGGACTGGGCACTCGGTCAAAGTTTTACGTTGACCTAGGCTTGTTTGATTCAATCAAAATAGCATTTTTTTTAAGGTGGAAAGGAACAAAGCGAGAGAGAGAGAGAGAGAGAGAGAGAGAGCAATTAAGTGGTTTGGCTTGCAGACGATTGCATCTATGGAGGTCACGTCAAATCTTGATTGCCTGAATACAATGGCCGGTCAGTGTGATGATGGCCACTTTGATTTGCATCCAATACAACGACCTTTGCAATTTGACTTGAGCTTTTTCTCTTTTATTTTAGAATTCAAAATTACTGCCACATTTTAAAAATGGATTTATTGTTATTATTAATCACATATTAATTAAGAAATTTTTAAAATAAGCTTAGATGATTTATTTAAAAATCAACTGTCAAATTAGTTCAACATTCTTGCAATAGATGGCAGGCTAGTCTAACAGCCGATCCCCTATATAGCCTATATTTATATATTTTTATGCTTTTATAAAAGATACATAATATATAATAACATTTATAAAGTATTTATTGTTAAAAGATCAATGAAAATCAACCAAATGCATTAAATATTATTAGCTACCATTCTGACATCTCTTGGCAAATTTTTTGAATTACTTGATTTTTTGGGCATATTTTTTATGTTACACAACGCCTTCTTATCGGGAAAAACATTCGTAACACCTTCTGTCCTATTCCGCCTTAAACTACAGTATAATGTGAATATACTACGTCTATCATGGCTATTTGATCGTTTCTCTTATATTAATTATTTTGCAAAGAGATTGTGTGATAAAATTAATTATTAGGAAGGGTATTTTGCGAAATTAAATATCAACAACAACAAGTGGGCCCACTCTCGCTTGAGGCTAGTCCATTCGCTCCCAATTGCAAATGTATTTATACACACGTATATAAAGAAAAAGGAGCAAAAAAAAAAAAAAAACAAATCTATTTGAGGTTGAAATTATGTCGGACACTGGTTAATTTCCAAATGCAACCGCTATGACGATTCAAGACAAAAAAAAAAAAAAAATTGATTTGTTTTAAGGTATTAGAGATATACGGATTAAAATTGGAAACAAATAGTTCCGTTTTAACAGGGTTCAGAAATTTAAATAAATAAATTATAGCGATTACGTAGGCAAAAATAAAATTGTTTTTAACAAGATCCAAGGGCGGATCCAGAGGTGTTTCTCGGGGGAGGGGGGGTAATCTGGTGTGACTCGTCGCACAGCACCAGGGGCGTACGAAAAATTTTGTTTTTCACGGAACCAAAAGCAAAATTTTTCCCACCCGCGGAACCAAAAATTTTTTTCATGTGCCCTTCGCGGAACCTAAAATTTTTTCCGCCCGTGGAAATATTTTACCTTTTTTTTAGAAAGGCTTAATTTTTTCGGCCGCGGAACCAAAAATTTTTTCATGTGCCGTTCGCGAAACCTAAAACTTTTCCTGTCCGTTTAAATATTTTACCTTTTTTTTTTTGAGAGCGAAAATTTTTTTATTAATACAAATACAATTTTTTTGATAAATTTTCGTTAAAAATTCGTTTTTTGCCGAAAAAAAGGTATTTTTTTTTAAATCTCGGGGGGGGGGGGGGTATTTACCTCCTTTACCCCCCCCCCCTTGTATCCGCTCTTGACAAGATCTCGTGTTAATAATTCCAAACATTGGGAAAAAGAGAAATGGGATGATAACTATTTTTTAGATGCTCTTTTAAAAAAAAATTTTCGTGAAAATTGTATGAAGTACACTTTATTGATGTAGTATTTCATATTTTTCAAATTCATTTTCCGGCTCTTCATTCCATAGAGCCATTGTCAAATCCCCATATGGGGATTTGCATGTTAATTTCAGTAGCGTATCCAGATGGGACGAATGGGGCGCTCGCCCCCCCCCCCCCCACCCCCCAGGCGCATCAATCCTTTGGCGCCCCGCGATACAGACATAGACGCCCTAGCGCATCCGGCTTTACGAACTTTTTACACATTTTCCAATTCTTATGAAATTTTGTATTTATTTACGATTCTATATTGTCATAAAATGTCCAAATATGAGATTAAAATTTTGAAAAATAACCATAGTTTATTTCAAGCAGTCAACATTTAAAATTCAAGTTTGAAATAAGGTGCTATGGGAAACTAAATATATCTCGACACAAAAAATCTGGTGTGAACAGCATTTTGTGTACTGTGCGTTAAGCCAAGGCAGATTTGTATTCTTGTTGACCTCCACCCAAGAGCGAATCCAGAGGTGTTTCTCGGGGGGGGGGTAATCTGGTGTGACTGGTCGCACAGCACACAAATTTTTCTTAATTTCGGTAATTTAAAGGCGTATTCTGTACTTGTTTGCCAGAATATAAATAGAAATCAAATTTTTAAGTATTAATTTTTAAAATTTTACATTAAAAATAAATTATTTTTCGAAAAAAAAGTATTTTTTTCAAATCTCGGGGGTGGGGGGGGTGATTACCCCCCCTTGTATCCGCCCTTGCCTCCACTTGAACCAAAACATAATAGACTTGCACATCAAATCAATGTATTTTTACTTTCTCTCTACCTCTATATATGTTAATATTTATAGAGAGAAAGTATTGGATTCATGTCAAAAATTCGAGATTTTGATGGATATACACGTTTTGAGGTCCCCTGAATCCAAAAAAGTGGTTTTCGCGACATGGTCTGTCTGTGGGTGTGTGTGTGGGTGCCTGGGTGTGTGTTCAATTTTAAGCATGAAGGAATTGAGCTATGAGGCTGAAATTTTATATATAAGTTAAAGACCCTCTGGGAGCGTGAAAATAAGCTTTTAAACAAAATCGACCAAAGAGTACTAATACTTTACTGATGTACTTTTTCACTTTTTTCGATTTTCTCAAAATTTGCTACGATTTTTTTTAAATTCAAAAATCAATTATTTCTTAGATTCTCTTTAAAATGTATATTCTCATTTTGTCATTGAAATCTTCTGAAGGCCACTTACTCTTGTACTCCATAGAAAAGATAGGAGAAATGGTTGCCTTGGTAACATAATATAAATATTTTGCCATACTTATAAATTTTACATCTTGAAAATCGAATGTACCGTACTGCCGGAAACTAAATACATGTCGACCCAAAAATCTGGTGGGACAAGCACAGAACACAACTTTCGATTACCTAAGGGTAAGATAAGGTTGTGTACTGTGCGCCAGTCACACCAGATTTTTTTTTAACGGAACCTACGGCCGATAAGCGAGTGCAGAGTGCCGGGTGCATAGGGGCGCCGGAACTGGGGGGCAAGGGTACATTGCCCCCTGGCATCCTACAAGGGGGCAGAGGGGGGCAAAATTTCTTTTTATTTAATTTATTTTTTAAAATGATATATTTTTACTTTTGAAAAATCAAATCTTCTAAATTAAAAGAGTAAGAAATTCATTTTTTCCAAATTGTTTCCAAAAATTTTTGATAAAATCCCTACCAAATTTTTTAAAATTATGATTTTATTTAAAATTTTTTAAGAGCCTCTTTTATAGTAGATTTGTTTTTGTTTTATACTATTTAAACTTATTAAATTATTTTAATTTTCTAAAAAAAAAATTTTGCCCCCCCCTGATTCAAATTCGATTCCGGCGCCCCTGGTGCCATGCAACAAGGCCATGGTTGTGTGTGTGTGTGTGTGTGTTATCAGAGTTAAACAAACTCAATTTCTCTTCCCTTTAAATAAAATGATTGCTGAGAAATTTCTCACTGATTTTCACTTAAATATCAAAGAGAGACGACGATGATCAATAATAAAGATATTTCTTATTATTTTTGTTGCCTAGATAAGTCTAAAATTGACAATAAAATAAAACAAACAAATTAGCAGAAGAAAAAAAAAGAAAAAATCTGGGTTATGTGTTTAATGGTTATCTTTTTTCTCTTATTGTCTCTTTGTTTGTTTGATTCATTTTTTTTTTTTCTTCCTTCTTCACTAGTGAACTAGATTGACGATTATGAAAGGTAAACAAGCAGAGTGCTCATGTCCATCAAGCCATGACGTAAGCTCTACGTCCAAGGAATTCAAGATCGAGGACATTTGAGAAGAAAAAAAAACAAAACAATCGTAATGACATTTTTTCTTTTTTTCTATTTATCTATTGAGGCAGTGAAATTATGAGTTTCTTGATCATTTTCAATTATTTCTTTAATAATATGGATTTTTTTAATTTGGAAATTTTTCTTTATTACTACTTTAAAAATGTACAATTTGGCACACCAAGGTAGGGATGAAACGATACGAGTAAATACAGTACTTACTCGATACTTTTCTTTCGATACCAAGTACTTTTGGAATCGATACTTTGGAATCGATGTGAGTGGTAGTACTGTACCAAGTAAGTATCGGTCAAAAAAATACTCGTATCGATACTCGGTCCACTTTCGCAATGATTAGTTAGGTTGGCAGAACATTTACGTACATTTGTTCTTATTTACAATAGAAATGTGGAATGGTTTGTACCACTGTATTTTAATTTTCATTATTGGAGTGTTCATTAGGGAAAACATCTTGAAAAATTATTATTTTTGGATAGTACCTCTAAAACTGAATTTTTCTCTAGTCGTCGTTTTTTTACTTTCTCTTACCTATGTTTATATGTAACATATATATAGAGAGAAAGTATTGGATTCATGTCAAAAATTCGATGTCGAGATTTTGATGGATCTTCACGTTTTGAGGTCCCCTGAATCCACAAAAGTGGATCAAAAAAGTGGTTTTCGCGACATGCTCTGTCTGTGTGTGTGTGTGTGTGTGTGTGTGTGTGTGTGTGTGTTGTGTGTGTGTGTGTCTGTGTTCACTTTTAAGCATGGAAGGAATTGAGCTATGAGGCTGAAATTTTATATTTAAGTTAAACACCCCCAGGACCGGAAAAAATAAGCTTATTTAGAGATTATGGGGTAAATTTGAAATTTAATATTTTTTGATGTAGATTTATGTTTTGTTGTTCCCCCGATTCAAAAAAATTTTTTAGGAATGGGAAATTTCTTTCTTTTTATATATTATTTTATTTCATAATTTAAAGGTAATAAAAATGTTTTAGTGGTTTTGGCGCGTTGGTTTGGGTCTATTTTAGCATTATTTAAAATATTGAAAATTTATTTTAAATTTAAAATTTTGGTTGGGCCCCCCCTTGGGGGGGAAAATAATCTTTTAATCAAAATCGGCGAAAAAGTACTAGTACTTTACTGATGTAATTTTTCAGTTTTTTTCGATTTTCTCAGAAGTTCGCTCTAACGATTTTGATTAAAATTCAAAATCAATTATTTTTTAGATGCTCTTTTAAATGTATATTCTCATTTTGCCCTCAAAATTGTTTGAAGCCCACTTTACTCTTGTGCTTCATAGGAAAGATAGGAGAAATGGTTGCCATGGTAACAAAATATAAATATTTTGCCATACTTATAAATTTTACATCTTGAATTCAATTGTACCCTACTGTCGGAAACTAAATACATGTGGACATCAAAAAATCTGGTGTGACAAGCACAGTACACAACTTTCGATTACCGAAGGTAAGAGAAAGTTGAGTGTGTGCGCCAGTCAGACCTAGATTTTTTAACTTGTTGTTTTATGACTGTGGAGATTTAATCAAGATTCGCAGGGACTTTGCAGCCAGGATTGATTAATAAAAAAATCTTTATTTAATTTCCATTTGCCGTCATTCTGCTTTCAGTCGCCAATCACAACCTTCATCAGGGCGAATATTATGTCGATTATACACGATCTTAGGTATTTTAATATTCATTGCAATTAAATATACAATTTCTTTTTACTTTGATTTGTACAAAAGTGGTTATCATACTCGGAGGTCTCCCATGATGAAGGTGGTGATTGGCGGCCGAAACGTCGGTAAATAAAAGATTTTTATTTAATCTCCTGGCTTCAAAGTTCCTGCGTATCTTGACAATATAGGCCCTAAGTACTTTACTGTTGTTTTTGCTTCTTTTTAATTGTACGAAAAAATTGACCGATACGAGTAAGTATCGATACTTTTCAATCGATACCAGTAGGTACTCGATACTTTGCGACCGATACCATTATCGAGTGTAAAAGTAACGATACCTCAGTGGTATCGTTTCATCCCTACACCAAGGTGCTTGGGACATTTACAATGTTTAAGTATCGACTTCGTTTTATCTTTTGTTAACTTCATCTGATTATACTTTGTTACAGTTCATAAAAGTTCTTACATCTATCCAATTTTGTAAAGAGGAAAAAAATTTTTTAAAAACCTTTTTTTTTACATTTTTTATAAAAAATCTGATGAGACTGGCGCACAGCACACAACTTTCTCTTGCCTTCGGTAATCGAAAGTTGTGTTCTGTGGTTGTCACACTGCAGATTTTTTGGGTGTCTACATGTATTTAGTTTCCGACAGTAGGTGTACAATTGAATTCAAGAGATGTAAAATTTATAAGTATGGGAAAATATTTATATTTTGATACCATGGCACCCATTTCTCCTATCTTTTCTATGGAGTACAAGGAAGTAAAGTGGTCTTCAGAAGATTTCAAATGGCAAAATGAGAATATACATTTTAAAGAGCATCTAAAAAATAATTGATTTTTTGAATAAAAAAAATCGTTGGAGCAAATTTAAGAGAAAATCGGGAAAAAACTGAAAAATTGCATCAGTAAAGTACTAGTACTCGGTGGCCGATTTTGTTCTTTCAAAGCTTCGTGTCACGTCCTGCAGGGGTGCCTAACTTAAATATGAACTTTCAACCTAGCTCTTTTCTTTTCTTGAGATATTTTGTTCACAGACAGACGACAGACAGACGGACCATGTCGCGAAAACCACTTTTTTGGATTCTGGGGACCTCAAAACGTAAAGATCTCATCAAAACTCGACATCGAATTTTTGACATGAATCCAATACTTTCTCTCTCTATATATTAACATATATATAGAGGTAAGAGAAAGTAAAATAAATAACTAAACTAACGACAAAGAAATTGTTCACGGAGCGAAGATGCCCGTTATTAAAGGATTCGTGTGCTGTTGAGCCTTGATTTGGAATCTAGCAGTGATTTCTTCCATGTGCTCTTTCATTGTTCCCATGTCGAGTCCCACTCGTATAACGTGGTTGTCAATTCCAGGGGGAGGATTGGCTATACTCCGCAGTGTCTTGGATTGTATCCTTGCTATTTTTGCTGCGTTGGATTTGGAGATGTGGTGGAGCCAGGCAGGACAGGCGTACGTCAATCCCGGCCTGATGATTGCCTTGTATAGGTGTATTTTTTCTCTAGATCCAGCACGCTCCCAGGCCTGATTAGCGGCCACAGTGCCTTTCCAGCTATCCGTGCTTTTTGAGTGATACTTTGGATATGGACCGCTCAATTGGCCCTTCTGTCTAAAATTGCTCCCAATTATTTATCTTTTGGAAGCCACTTGTGCTCCTGATTCGCGACTTTTAATGTTGTGTTTAGGGACACGAAAAAAAGTATCAATACTTACTGGTATCGATACTTGTGTTTCGATACTAGTACTTTTTATACTCGATACTTTTCTTTTGATACTTTACTCATATGAGTACTTGATTGCCAGTATCGAATGAAAAGTACTCATTCAAATATCATTTTTTTTTTTTTTTTTTTTTTTTTTAAGTTTTTTCGGCATTTTAGGCCATATAGACAGACTTTAAACGTTATATTAATATAAATATTTTAATTGCGATTCTGCCAAAGAATATCGCATATTCTTTTTTCTCTTGATATAAATAGTAAGTTGATATATAACAGAAGGTCGATATTTTTGGGATAGACTTTATTCCATCAAATTCCTTATAATTATTTATTAATAATGGAAAATTTGATACTTTTTAATAAAAACCCTTTCATTTAATAACATTAAATTTCTAATTTAATTTTTTTTTTTTTTTTGTATTATTGCAAACTGTATTTACTAAATTTAAAAGTGCGCAAATATTACATAGAAAGGCCAATATATAAACTAATAAAAATACTAGGTCGACAAGGTTTTCTTCACAAGAAATCTGATTAGTGAATTTAGTACATTTTTTTATAGTGAATCCAGATATGTAGTTTGAATTTTTCCATCAGCCGTTTAGAGCACTTTTTCTATTAAAATTTATTTTTCTATACCGGTATATCTCTAAAAGTGTGCCTGATGGGGAAAAACTGAAATGATATTTGAATTTATGAAAAATACCTCTAGAATCTCATATCTATATCTTTATTCTTGTGAAAGAAAGAAAGTTTATTTTTGTCGACCCATGAAAATGGACAGACTTTTATTTTGGCGAAATCCGTATTTTGGTTGAGAAAGCCCCCTCCTCCTGGTGCTCATTACTTTGGGGAAAATGGCGCACCAGTATACCGCGTTGATCTTCCGTTGGGCCCTTTGAAAGACATCAGTAGCCTAAGATGCCGAAAAAACTTAAAAAAAGAGGAAAAATACTCGATACTTTTCATCCGATACCTTCTGGTATCGATACTTTCCTTTCGATACGATACCAAGTACAAGTATCGATACTTTTTTTTCGATACCGTATCCCTAGTTGTGTCAAGGTACTTCCTTTTTTTGGGATTAACTTTTAATCTACTTTTCTTGTAGTGGTTTATAATTATCCTAACCCCCTCTTCAAAACCCGATAAGATATTTAAAATTTTTATTTAATAATATGAAAATTAAAATTTAATATATATAATTAATTAACGGATAATAATTGTGAGATTTAATTTTAAATTTTGCCCAGATTTCGTGTTTACAAAAACTACCAATCTAGCCACAGAGGCTTAAATACCTCCTGATAAGCCAAGGATAAAAAAAATCTGGTGTGACTGGTCGCATAGCACACAACTTTCTCTTACCTTCGGTAATCGAAAGTTGTGTTTTGTGCTTGTCACACCAGATTTTTCGTGTCGACATATATTTAGTTTCCAACAGTACGGTACATTCGAATTTAAAGATGTAAAATTTATAAGTATGGGAAAATATTTATATTTTGTTACCATGGCAACCATTTCTCCTATCCTTCCCTATGGAGTACAAGAGTAAAGTGGTTTTGAGAAGATTTCAATGACAAAATGAGAATATACATTTTAAAGAGAATCTAAAAAATAATAGATTTTTGAATTAAAAAAAAAAAACGTCGGAGCGAATTTTGAGAAAATTGAAAAAGTGCATCAGTAAAGTACTAGTACTCTTTGGCTAATTTTGTTCAAAAGCTTCGTGTCACGTCCCATGGGGGTGCCTAACTTAAATATGAACTTTCAACCCCCTAGCTCTTTTCTTTCTTGAGATATTTTGTTCCAGAGACAGACAGACAGACAGAGATGAGTTAGTGACCATGTCGCGAAAACCACTTTTTTGGATTCAGGGGACCTCAAAACGTGAAGATCCATCAAAATCTCGACATCGAATTTTTGACATGAATCCAATTCTTTCTCTATTTTCAGTCGAAATTTCGAAACTTTGAGGTAAAAATTTTCACAGAAGATATAATGTCCGATTTGAAAAAAAAAAAATGTATATCTGTAATGTCGATGTGGGTGGGCCACTTTTGCCGGGTATCACATTTCGCTCCGAAAAAAAAGTGACAAAACGCCTCACCCTAATATTATAATAACGTAACAAACTAAGAATATTTGGCATCGATCGATGAGTTAGTGAGATGAGGCGGCAATTAATTAGATGATCGCAAGGATCGGGATTCCATCCTGTTGAGGGAGAGAAAAGAAGTAGGCCAATAAATAAGTAGAAGGAGCCCCCGGGGGCAAGCAAGCCTACATGCCGAACGACATAGTTAACCCATTTCTTTCGGCTCGGCTTTCTTTCAAGCGGCTACTCACACCATTTCCAATCACGAACGACCAACAAAATATTGCTAATATCTCTTCTCTTTATCTACAACTATGATTCCATTTTATTTCCTTTACGTCATTCAAATTATATATCAACCTTATATCGTTTTTTTTTTTTTTTATTTCCGGCTCTTTCTTCTATAGAGCCAATATTAAATCCCCATATGGGGATTCGCATGTTAATTTCGATTCCCTTTGGAACTTTTTACACATTTAAACAAATTTTTTTCCAATTTTTATGAAATTTTGTATTTATTTAGGATTCTCTATTGTGTATAAAATATCCATTTATGAGATTGAAATTTTGAAAAATAACTATAGTTTATTTCAAGCAGTCAAAAATTTCAATGTAATGACTTTTTTATTTATTTTTTTTTTGAAGTGAAACTTTTATTTCATGGTCTCAAATTTTTTCGCTCTTCTATCAGCATGTCGCGTTACAAGCGTAAAGGGCCGTAACGCTACAGGCCATGACGTCACAAGCCGTGACGACAAAAATAGGCTAGTTGAAATTTAATATATATGACGAATTATAAAAAAATAATTGTGAGATTTAATTATTCAATTTTTAAATTGATAAAATATAATTTTTAAAATAATTTAAAATGATTCAAATCTTCAATTGTTAAATAAATATTGTTCTCAGTTTTTAACATGCGTCTATTGATTTCCCATTTTTCAAATTAATTTAAGAAACGCGATTTTAATACCCTTAATTGAATAATTTTTTGAAAATTTTCAGTTAAGCGCCTACGATCCGAAAAAAAAGTTTCACTTGCATCGTGGTTTCATAAAACCACACAATGATTTTTTTTTACTTATGAAATACAAGTGGCCAAGTTAACTAAGGTGCTATGGGAAAATAAATACATGTATATCTCGGCACAAAAAATCTGGTGTGACAAGCACAACTTTCGATTATCCAAAGGTAAAGAAAGTTGTGTGCTGTGCGTTCAGTCACACCAGATTTTTTTTGTTTGGGCTCGATATGGAAATTAATGAGTAGGAGAGAATGGGCCATAAAAATAGTGTGGAGTGAGTACATGGGCTGTAATAAATAAATATAGGACAAACAAAAAGATCCCTGTCAATCTGCATTAATGAACACAAAAAGGGTTGGTGTGACTCTACACGCTCGCACAATAACGTGAAAATATTAACAAAGAGACGGAATCAGTTAATGCTTAGTGAACAATTCACTCTCTATTCATCTTTATTGTATCAGTTCAGGGCTAACATTTTGGTTCTAGATTTGCACGACGATAGCCCATTTCAATGAATTTAATGAAGAATAAACAGTTTTAAAGGCTTTATAATGTTATCAAAAGTGAATACTGGTATGAGGCCTTTTCCATTTTAGGTGGAGAAGGCGGGCATGCTAACACTCCCATGTTTAAAAAAAACATCATTGTGTGGTTTTATGAATCCACGATGCAAGTAAAACTTTTTAGGGTCATAGGCGTTTAACTGAAAAGAAAATTATTCAATTAAGGGTATTAAAATCGCGTTTTTAATCTTAACTTAATAATTGGAAAGTAATGGGAAATCAATAGACGCATGTTAAAAACTGAGAACAATATTTATTTAGTATTGGAATCATTTTAAATTATTTTAAAAATTATATTTTATCAATTTAAAAATTGAATAATTAAATCTCACAATTATTTTTTTACAATTCGACATATATATTAAATTTCAACTTACCTATTTTTATTAATTTAAAAGGCAATTATTGACGTATTTTTATTTTCACGGCTTGTGACGTCATGGCTTGTAACGTCACGGCCTTTGACGTGTAACGCGACATGCTGATAGAGGAGCGAAAAAATTTGAGACCATCAAATAAAAGTTCCACTTAAAAAAAAATTAATTCTTCTTTCTTCGCCTTAATCCCGTGGTGCGGGATTGGCGGTTCATGGGTTTTGGCGACAGGGAAGAAATAGAACGGGCCGGCCCTTCGCACGGTCTTACACCTGTTGGAATTATAGAAGAAAAGAGATTGACATGCAAAGAACAAAAGTACTGCCAGTCCCAGCTAGTGCAAGGCGCCATCCACGTACCCACAAGATGTGGACCCCTGAGCTCTAAAAAAAAAAAAAAAAAAATTAATTAAGGCTGTTAAATCTGTTTATTCTTCATCAAATATTTATATTTTTTTCTCTTTTTCTTTCATAGGGGATAGACCAAATCAAGAACCGAATCGTTAACCCTGGACTGATTTAATTAAGGGACTTGGCAATTTCTTTTTTGGTTTGGGCGCACACAGCTGTCTGTGTCTTGCTCTTTGGGACAAATCTTTACATACTATAATACGGAGCCTATACACAATGTTTATTAAAGCATTTGTGGTTTGAATTATTATTATTATTTGGGGGGGTTTTTAATTATAGACCACATTTTGTATTAATTATTTATTAAAAATATCAATAGTGTACATCGTTTCGACTGCTTATTTTTGCAAAATAAATATTTATATTTAATGAAAAAATCCTTTACGCCCAGGATTTGAACAGGAATCTTCTTTGTAGAAGGCCGACACTCTAGCCCGCTACACCAGCGAGGCCCTCTCAAAAAAAGGATGGCCTAGTTTGAGGAGGGACTCCCCTCAGCACCGGCGTGTAGCCTGCTCCTTTCGAGGAATGCATCACTGAGAGGGAGCCTTCTTTACGTCCCTTCCATAGCACAGATCATACAATCAAGATGGGACAGCTCCAGGTTAAAAATTGTTTATGTTTAGCGCCATCTATATGCGTGTCGACCTATTATTTTGCGCGGGAGACCCGTGGCTCAGAGAGAAGCCATTATTATTGGCAGCGGAGCCTACATCAATAGGCTAGTGGAAGCCCCACCAATCAAAATTAGAAATATCACTATTAATTATTCTGACACTGTTAAAAGTCTTGGTGTTGTGTTTGACAACACGCTGAGTTGGAAGGCACATGTCCTAGAGGTCTCCAACAAGGTATATAAAAACCTCTATCAATTTAAAAGAATCAGGGAGTGCCTTCCATTCAAAATACGTCAAATGGTCGTCAGCTCACTGATATTGCCCCACTTCGATTATTGCTGCCTTGTCTATAATGATCTGTCTGGTGAGAGGGGCCTTGCTCTCGAGAGGGTCTTGAATTCGTGCATTCGATTTATATTTGGCATCCCTATTCGTCAGCACGTAACACCCTATTACAATAAGCTAGGATGGCTTAAGTTAAAAAGCAGAAGAAAATATTTTCTAGGGTGTTACGTGTTCAATTTGCTGATGAGTAAAAGACCCCTCTTATTTATACAGAGACCTGACCTTTAAAATATCTTTTAGATCTAGGAGCCTCAGGGCGAGTCCGTTGGACCTGCAGATGCCGATCCACAGGACGACAACGTTTGACAGATCCTTTTCTGTTGAATCTGTGAGGGTATGGAATGGCATCCCGGAGAGAGTCAGGCGGTCGCGGTCTTTGGCCGCATTTAAGGCCCAATATTATAATTATCTAATTGGAGAGCAGAGGGGGTCGGTCGGTTGAGTGGAACGGGAATTGTGAGGAGAGAGCGAGAATAATGATCTGTAAAGAAAAATGTAAAATTTTTGTGCTCCAAGAGGCATTAGCCTCAGAGCAAAATAAAATCTATCTATCTATCTATCTATCTATCTAGCTTCTCGTGTCTAAGGTCCCGCGTTCGCTTCCCGTCCCAAGCGAGAAAAAATTTATTTTATTTGAATTGGCTACTAATCATTTGAAATTATTAGGGAAGGGGTCTTAATGGCCTTAGATGCCGAAAAAGACCTTAAATAAATTTAAAAAAAAAACTGCGCACGAAAAATTTAATTTGTTTTCAAATACTGGTGTGATAGTTGCACAGGAAAACCCCCTCGTCTAATCCGTATTGAATTTTTGATATTTATTCAATATTTTCTGTATATTATTCAAGGCTGGATCCAGAGGTGTTTCTCGGGGGAGAGGGGGGGTAATCTGGTGTGACTGGTCGCAGAGCACGCAATTTTTTCTTTAATTTCGGTAATTTAAAGGCGCATTATGTACTTGTTTGCCAGAATATAAATACAAATCAAATTTTCAAGTATTAATTTTTAAAATTTTACATTAAAAATAAATTTTTTTTCGAAAAAAAAGGTATTTGTTTCAAATCTCGGGGGGGGGGGGGGGGGTAATTACTCTCTTTACCTCCTCCCTTTGTATCCGCCCTTGATATTAATATATATGTTTATCGGTATGATAAAAAAAAAAAAAAGATTAAAAACAATTATTTGAAAATGAACAGTAAATGAAAAAAAAAGAGAAATTAGTGTTAAAAAATTTATTGCAAATTGTAAAAAAATTATAATTAAATTTAATTATAAGATCAACAAATTAAGAACTTACTTCTTTCTTTCCCATTTTTTTTAAACACAAAGGGCATATAAAATAAGAAGGGTAATAATTGCGTGTGATTCATTGAGTAGGGCACGTTACAATTTTATTAAATTCAAATTTATAATGTTTTTTTTTATTTGTTTATTTAAACTCATGAAACAATGTTATTTTGTTGGCGAATGGAACGAACTCTACTCTCTTAAAACGAATTAGTAGAATTTATACTTATTCAAACAGTAGGTAAGAAAATTACACCAAATTTAGTCATTTTGAGTAGAATCTACTAAGATATTTAGTAAATTTATTGGTTACTTTTAGATTAGTTATTTTTTACTAATTCAAAAAGTAGTTCATTCAATTCCGGCTGTCTGAGAAGTCAACATGGCCGACATTTTCAATCAGCTGTTTGATCGGTTCCTTAATAAAGACATTTTTGGTAATATAAGGCTTTATTTAAGTAATAATAATACAAATAAATAATAATATTGAGATAACTTGTATTTTTTTGTTAAAAATTGCAGGAAATATATGTTAAGTCAAAACAAATAGATTCCAAATTTTTTTAAATTAATAAAATATTATTTTTTAAATAGTCAATTAAGAAATATTTTTACTTAAAATTTAGTAAATATATTTCTTGATATAACGATAATTAGTTTTATTAAGTTTATTTAGAAATAAATTGCTGGGAAGGAATATAGTAACATTCAAGTAAAAAGCATTGTTAACATCAGCGACATACTTATATAGCAAATAACAGAGAAGTAATAGTAAGTCAAGTTTAAGTGGGTTCGGCTAGAACTCGAGTCAGTTAACACAAGTTTAGGTCCCGGTGTCATGGCACCTTATTTCAGATATCTTAAACATTTCTTTTTTTGGTCATTATTTTTTTAAAAATTCACTTATTCAATTAGTGAATTTTTCATATTAATAATTTTTACTAATTGAAAAAGGACAGGGAAGAAATAGAACGGGCCGGCCCTTCGCACGGTCTTACACCTGTTGGAATTATAGAAGAAAAGAGATTGACATGCAAAGAACAAAAGTACTGCCAGTCCCAGCTAGTGCAAGGCGCCATCCACGTACCCACAAGATGTGGATCCCTGAGCTCTAAAAAAAAAAAAAAAAAATTAATTAAGGCTGTTAAATCTGTTTATTCTTCATCAAATATTTATATTTTTTTCTCTTTTTCTTTCATAGGGGATAGACCAAATCAAGAACCGAATCGTTAACCCTGGACTGATTTAATTAAGGGACTTGGCAATTTCTTGGTTTGGGCGCACACAGCTGTCTGTGTCTTGCTCTTTGGGACAAATCTTTACATACTATAATACGGAGCCTATACACAATGTGTTTATTAAAGCATTTGTGGTTTGAATTATTATTATTATTTGGGGGATTTTTAATTATAGACCACATTTTGTATTAATTATTTATTAAAAATATCAATAGTGTACATCGTTTCGACTGCTTATTTTGCAAAATAAATATTTATATTTAATGAAAAAATCCTTTACGCCCAGGATTTGAACAGGAATCTTCTTTGTAGAAGGCCGACACTCTAGCCCGCTACACCAGCGAGGCCCTCTCAAAAAAGGATGGCCTAGTTTGAGGAGGGACTCCCTCAGCACCGGCGTGTAGCCTGCTCCTTTCGAGGAATGCATCACTGAGAGGGAGCCTTCTTTACGTCCCTTCCACAGGACTGGATGTCACAGCAACTCCCTCTCCTCGTAGAGTTGCCTGAGGGCTATTGTGGTAAGATCCTATATTCCAATCCAGGGCTTGCTTGAGGATTTGTTTACATTAAATAAATAAATATTTTTATTTAATGAAAGATCCCGCATGCCAAGGATTTGAACAGGGATCTTCTTTGCAGAAGCTGACACCCTAGCTCACTACACCAGCGAGCCCTCTCTAATTAATTAATTTAAAAAAATTTAATTATATAATAATTTTTATAATTGTTAATTTGAGAGGTTTAATTATTCAATTAATTAATTATTTACTTAATTATTTCAATTAATTGCCTTTCATTTTTCAAAGGGAAGACAAAATTTTAAAATTCCAACTGGAAGTTGACCAAAGAGAGCATGACAGTTGGTCAGACTGACGGACGGATAGACGGACATTCCGCTGTTATATATTAATATATAGATTAAGAAAATAACATTAACTTCCCTCTCTAAGAGGATAGTTCAAAAATTCTCATATCTTGTCATTTAATACAAGCCCACAACATTAACGTTATATTTTAGAGTTGTCAGAGTGACAAGCATTTTCTCTTGGGCTTGGGCATCACTTTAACCCAACGGCTCTCTCTCTCTCTCTCTTGGGGGTCATATTCACAGTTATGAACGTAGCAATTGTTGTCATAATCATATTTTAAATAAACAAATATTTGCAAAAGAATTCTAATTAAAAAAATATCCCCGAGCGGTGAATGAAAAAACAAAATGCACTCTAGTGAGTAGTATGGGGATACAAAGAGACACAAAAGGAAAAACTTTTTAAATCAAAATTTTTGAAAAATCTTTTGAAGTAAAGTACTACTTCCAGGTGCCATATTTACTCCAAAAGTTGTTAGAAATCTACAATTTTAGTATATATAGCAAATTTCATCGATCAGGCTGGTTACATTTTTAAGTAATCGTGTTCACACGCACACATAGACCAGCAGACATAATGCCAAAACTGTTTTTTTTTTTTTTTTTTGTTTTTACTCATGGATGTCTAAAACGTTTTAAATAATCATAATCTCGAAGTCGAATTTTTGAAAATTATAATATTTTCTCTATAGAACATATACATACATATTTACATACATACATACATTTTTCCCATTTCATTTTTATATATATATATATATAGATAGATAGATAGATAAAGATTACGAGAAAATAAAAAATCTGGTGTTACTGGCGCACAGCACACAACTTGTTACACCAGATTTTTTTGTGTCGACATGTATTTAGTTTCCGACAGTACGGTACATACGATTTTCAAGATGTAAAATTTATATGGGAAAATATTTATATTTTGTTACTGGCAAAATGAGAATATACATTTTAAAGAGCATCTAAAAAATAATTGATTTTTGAATTTTAATCAAAATCGATGCAGCCTATTTTGAGAAAATCGAAAAATACTGAAAAAGTACATCATTAAAGTCCTAGTACTTTTTAGGCGATTTTGTTCAAAAGCTTCGAGTCATATCCCAGGGGGGTGACTAACTTAAATATGAAATTTCAATCTTCTAGCTCTTTTCATTCTTGAGATATTTTGTTCACAGACAGACAAACAGTCAGACAGACCATGTTGCTAAAACCAATTCGATTCAGAGAGATTCAGGGGACCTCCAAACGTGTATATCCTTCAAAATCTTGATATAGAATTTTCATCATGAATCCAATACTTTCTTTCTATATATACCGGGTGGACCAATAGTGCGTGGACGGAAGATTGTGGGCTTATTAACGGACATTTTTAAAAATTGTTGATCGCACATAATGTAGGGCCTTTAGGACTACAAATTAAAAATATTTTTGTTCCAATTGCACCTCATATACAGGGTGGTCCATATCAAAGTTATGTTTTTTTAAATGGAACGCCCTGTATATTATTGCATATTTGGATTCTACGGCCAATTTTAGTATGAGTTTATGCAATGTATTCCAAACCAAACCGTTTAGCCGCAAATCGGGCTTTAGTGAAAAAACTGCTGTCTGGAAAAAATTGAATATCTCGCGAACCATAAAACTTAGGGAACTGTTCTTTTGTGAGGTTACTAACCATGAAATGTACTAATGAAGGCCAGATGGGGAACCCGGAATTATTCTTATGTTGGGAGAAATGGCCATGCCAATTTGGAAAATTTCAATCATGGATAACTTCATTTTTTCAAATGGAACATGCTACTTTTTTTATGCCATGGGACGTGAAATTCAATTATCTTTCAGCTGATATAAGGTTGTCTATATCTATCTTTGGTAGTTTTCTTTTTATTCCAAAATATCTGATAACGAATAAAAAAAATTTTTTATTATAGACAAAATAATTTTTAAAAAAATCCAAACGCAAAACAAAATTGTAATAAATGGACAAATTATGCTAAATATTCAAAAATGTCTTTAAATTTCCCTTAAAATCATTTATTTGAACTTCTCGAAAAATAAATTAGGGTTATGTTCAGGTTAGGAGGTGCGCCATCTTGTTGAAAAATCGTAACCCGAATTTGAGCAAGCAGGACTTCTTTGAGAAGTTGTAATAAATGATTTTAAGGGAAATTTAAAGACATTTTTGAATATTTAGCATAATTTGTCCATTTATTACAATTTTGTTTTGCGTTTGGATTTTTTTAAAAATTATTTTGTCTATAATAAAAAATTTTTTTTATTCGTTATCAGATATTTTGGAATAAAAAGAAAACTACCAAAGATAGATATAGACAACCTTATATCAGCTGAAAGATAATTGAATATCACGTCCCATGGCATAAAAAAGTAGCATGTTCCATTTGAAAAAATGAAGTTATCCATGATTGAAATTTTCCAAATTGGCATGGCCATTTCTCCCAACATAAGAATAATTCCGGGTTCCCCATCTGGCCTTCATTAGTACATTTCATGGTTAGTAACATCCCAAAAGAACAGTCCCCTAAGTTTTATGGTTCGCGAGATATTCAATTTTTTCCAGACAGCAGTTTTTTCACTAAAGCCCGATTTGCGGCTAAACGGTTTGGTTTGGAATACATTGCATGACATAAACTCATACTAAAATTGGCCGTAGAATCCAAATATGCAATAATATCCAGGGCGTTCCATTTAAAAAAAAATAACTTTGATATGGACCACCCTGTATATGAGGTGCAATTGGAACAAAAATATTTTTAATTTGTAGCCCTAAAGGCCCCACATTATGTGGGATCAACAAATTTTAAAAATGTCCGTTAATAAGCCCACAATCTTCCGTCCACGCACTAATGGCCCACCCGGTATATTAACATATATACATAGGTAAGAGAAAATAAAATTGATAGATGAATTTTTAAAATGAAGAACCAAATTATGAAATCGAAAAAAAAACTAAAAAAGTAGGGATGAGACTTTGAATTGGGTATAGGAGACTTTGCAGCCAAGAAATTAAATAAAAAAAAATTTTATTTAATTATTAACCGTCGAAGTTTCGGTCAGGACGATTAATTGTTATAATACAAGGTTAACAGTAGTATATTCAATTATCATTTTAAATTATACAATATTTATTTGGGCTATATGTATTAAGAGTGAGGGACTTGCTCTCTTAGGACTTAATACAATCAATGATGTATAATTTACAATGCTAATTGAATATAATACTGTTAACCTTGTATTCTAATAATTAATCGTCCTGACGAAGGTCGTGATTTGCGACCGAAACGTCGACGGTTAATTAATTAAATAAAAGTTTTTTTATTTAATTCCTTGGCTGCAAAGTATCCTATACCCAATAAAAAAGTAGGTCTGCGATAAAATACTAGTACTCTTTGGCCGATTTTGTTGAAAGATGTTTTATAAAAAGAATTTTTATTTCTTTGAGAGACAAATAGAGAGACAGAGAGAGAGAGAGAGAAAGATCAAGGGGTACTTGACAAGTTCAAGTTGATATCTCAACGTACATTACAGTTTTTGAATTATTCAAACAATTACGGAATTTCAATGTGAAATCCTGTCACGTTTTATATAAAAAAATCAAGATTTCAAAATGATTGACCCTTGTAGTTATTATATTAAAATTAAAAAAAAAAAAAAAAAAAAAAGAATTAAACATTGATCCGTTAATGTGGCAGAGTCCGTTAAACGCAGATGGGCTTTCTCAAACATTCATTTATTCATTCAATTTAATTGCCGCCGCCGTCTCTCAAGAATTTCCGCTATTGTTTGCTGCGGTGTGTGTGTGTGTGGGAGGACAGACAAAAAACAACAACAACAACCGAAAGCGAATCTAATCTAATCACCTGCGATGCGCGCATGCAGTCACAATTAAATAAATCCGCATCATACCTTTAGAATTGTGCCTGGTGGCCTAATCGACAGGCGAACAAACAAAATTTTTGTTTTTGTCATATGGACCCTGTTACGCATTAGTGTGTCAAGCGCCAGCTACCGGGATTTGAGAAAATTAACATTAAAGTTTTTTATTTTCATTGGATTATATATAATTTTTTTTGTCAATTGTGCAAGTAACATTAAATATAAATTTTTTTAGGACATATTTCATAAAAAATATTATTAATTATAGCATTTGAAACAATATTCGGTGCTTAACTCAATTTTTAATTTTTTGGCGCTTGACACACTAATGCTTAACAGGGTCCATATAATAAAGATAAAAATATAGTCTAGTGCTACTAATTCAAAAAAAATAATAATAATAAAAAATAAAGAAGTGTTGCTGCTATTAAAAGAATTATATCGTAACAATAACCTTCCTGTTGCATTCTAACAAAAGCATAGTTATTATGATTTTAAGTATTTAACGGTGCTTTTAATTTCCTGAAGTAGTTTGTATTTTATTTTCTTTGATTTTTCCTAAGGAAAGATTTAATTTCTCAATGCTTTTCACGAGAGAAGTTTTGTGCTGTGCGCCAGGTAATCCAGAATTTTATATCTTGTTACCATTATTATTATTATTATTATTATGGACCTAAGGCACTTTGAACTGCGACCATTAATTGATCTTTTGTTCTATCCTTTGTTGTCCAATATCTGTCCTTAGAATAGACCCGTCCCTTTTACCAGGGCCAGTATATTCTTTGGAGAGGCTTTTGATATTTCCTCAGGTTTTATTTCAGCCCTTTCGAAAATTAGCCTTCTTTGACGGGTTAGTGCAATACATTCGCACATGATGTGTTCCGCCGTTTCTTTTGTCAGATTGCAGAGGCGACATATATCGTCATCCACTCTGCCCATCTTCATTAGATGATATTTTAAAGGACAGTGTCCTGTTAGAAGACCGCTTATCAGTCATCTTGTTACCATTGCAACCATTTCTCCTATCTTTCCTATGAAGTAGAAGATGTAAAGTATGTTTCAAAAGATTTCAATGGCTAAATAAGAATGTACATTTTAAAGAGAATCTAAAAAATAATTGATTTATGAATTTTAAACAAAATCGTTGGAGCAAATTTTGAGAAAATCGAAAAAATAAAACTGAAAAAGTACATCAGTAAAGTACTAGTACTCTTTGGTCGATGTTGATTAAAAGCTTATTTTCACACTCCTGGGGGTGTATAGCTTAAATATAAAATTTTCAACTTGATAGTTCTTTTCGTTTTTGAGATATTTTGTTCACAGGCAGACAGACAGACAGACGCACACACAGACATACCTCTTTTTTACTTTCTCTTACCTCTATATATATGTTAATATATAAAGAAAGTATTGGATTCATGTCAAAAATTCGATGTCGAGATTTTGATGGATCTTCACGTTTTGAGGTCCCCTGAATCCGCCAAAAAAGTGGTTTTCGCGACATGGTCTGTCTGTGTGTGTGTCTGTCTGTGAACAAAATATTTCCAGAACGAAAAGAGCTAGGAGGTTGAAATTTTATATTTAAGTTAGGTACCCCCACGAAGCTTTTGAACAAAATCGACCAAAGAGTACTAGTACTTTACTAATGCACTTTTTCAGTTTTTTGATTTTCTCAAAATTCGCTCCAACGATTTTTTTTAAATTCAAAAATCAATTATTTTTTAGATCCTCTTTAAAATGTATATTCTTATTTTGTTATTGAAATCTTCTGAAGACCACTTTACTCTTGTACTTCATAGAAAAGATAGGTAACAAAATATAAATATTTTCCCATGTTTATAAATTTTACATCTTGAATTCTAATATATCGGAGGAAACTAAATATATGTCGACACGAAAAATCTGGTGTGACAAGCACAGTACACAACTTTCGATTACCGAAGGTAAGAGAAAGTTGTGCTGTGCGCCAGTCACACCAGATTTTTTTGATTCAGGGGACCTCAAAACGTGTATATCCATCAACCCAGTTTATTAAAATATAAACTTGTTAGTAGGGCTATTATTCATTGCAATTAGCAAGTTTTGGAAATGACTTCATGAAAGTCGCCAACTTTATGTTAGCAAGCAAGTAGTTTTTGAACAGTATTTGTATTAAATAATAGAAACGTGTGTTTTCTTTCTTGGACAAAAGGTGACAGGTTGCACAAGTTTCTTTTATTTAATTGTAATTGGACTGCATCCACCATTTTATCAGTATTTGTAGGTTTGCACAAGCAAGGGCTGATACCTTCAGTAATCGAAAGTTGTGTTCTGTGCTTGTCACACCAGATTTTTCGTGTCGACATGTATTTAGTTTCCGACAATATGGTACATTCGATTTTCAAGATGTACAATTTATAAGTATGAATATAAATATTTATATTTTGTTACCATGGCAACCATTCCTCCTATCTTTTCTCTGGAGTACAAGAGTAAAGTGGTCTTCAGAAGATTTCAATGACAAAACGAGAATATACATTTTAAAGAGAATTTTTTTTTTTTTTTTTTTTTTATAAAAAAACATTCACACTTTTTTCTCATTCACACTCACATTTCACACAGTCTTTTCGGCAACTTAGGCCATTTAAGACTTTTACGATATCCGTTATAGAGATTAATATACATTTGGTATCCAAATGGCTTAAATAAAATCTTCGGACTGCCTGGGGTCCGAACCCGAGACGTTTGGTATACGAGGTGAGCACGCTTACCTCTACACCAAACCCCTAGGGCAAAGAGAATCTTTTAAACATTCACACTTTTTCTCATTCACACTCACACTCCACACACACATTCACACAGTCTTTTCGGCAACTAAGGCCATTTAAGACTTTAGACGATAACCGTTATTATATAAATATACATATAGGGGTCCAGGCATTCTTATTTAAGCCATTTGGTATCCAATTGGCTTAAATAAAATCATCGGACTGCCTGGTTCCGAACCCGCGACGTTTGGTACGAGGTTAGCACGCCTCTACGCCATGCCCCGAGGGCCAAAGAGAATCTAAAAAATAATTGATTTTTGAATTTAAAAAAAATTCGTTGGAGCGAATTTGGAGAAAATCGAAAAAAAACAACTGAAAAAGTGCATCAGTAAAGTACTAGTACTCTTTGGTAGATTTTGTTCAAAAGCTTCGTGTCACGTCCCTTGGGGGTGCCTAACTTAAATATAAAATTTCAACCTCCTAGCTCTTTTCTTTCTTGAGATATTTTGTTCACAGACACACACACACCCGACAGACAGACCATGTCGCGAAAACCACTTTTTTGGATTCAGGGGACCTCAAAACGTGAAGATCCATCAAAATCTCGACATCGAATTTTTGACATGACCCCAATACTTTCTCTCTATATATACATTAACTTTTATATAGAGGTAAGAGAAAGTAAAAATTTGATTTGCATATTCTGGTAAAAAACTACTGAATCACGCTTTTGGAAATGGACGACTCATTTATTAAAAACACGATTTTCTTCATTCCTGGTCCAAATATTTTAAAAACTCAACGTTTGTTTTAAATTCAAGGATTTTTTTTTTTGCCAGTGGGAAAATCTTTGCTTTATGTCATGTCCTTCGCCTTGAAAAAAATAAAAATATCAAATTCATCCAAGAATTTAATGCTTCAATAAAATAAGTTTCATTTTGGGAAAGTATTTATTAAAAAAAAAAAAAAAGATTAAATCATGATGAAAGTGTTTTAATAGCACCTATCAAAGGCAACTTCCTTTTGTGTTGTTTCCCTCCCATTAACGCAAAAATGATGACAATTAATAAAAAAAAAAGAGCCAGAAAACAACGATGGGAAGCAGCAGCAGCAAAGCAAAAAGAGAATGCAGAGTCAATGAACGAGAGAAAGAGAAAAGAGAAGTGCGCAACGCGAAATTTGTATTCGCCTTGACTCTGACTTTGAGAGATTAGAGGGAAAGATTTAAATGCACAATTATATTTCTTCATCTTTATAAACGTTCACAGAAAGAGAGAGAAGTCTTTATCTGATCAGCAGCTTTTTTTTTTTTAATATGCAGATATACTTAACCAGTTGAGAAGAACTTGTCTAGCAGGTTTCACTTTATAAAAATCTTAGAGGAATTTAACAAAATTTGCTTTGCATTTCATTCAAATAGGGTTTGTGAGTGACGTCATAGTGTGATCTTTATGTTTAGCATTTGTTTAAACGTCTGTCAGTGGCGTAGTGAGCTTAACTCGCGCCAGGGGCATAATATCTTTTAGCGCCCCCCCCCATTCGAAAACCATATAATATTATATGTAAAATATACAAAATTATTATGGAGGCGGTATAACTCGCCGAAAGCAAAATCTCCCCTAAAACAAACTCGCCAAAAATCCGGAAAGTTCCAAAATAAAATATTTTTAAAAATCTGGTGTAAGTGTCCCACCAGATTTTTCAATTTTCTCAAAATTCGCTTCAACGATTTTGATTAAAATTCAAAAATCAATTATTTTTTAGATGATATTTAAAATGTATATTCTCATTTTGCTTTTGAAATCTTATGAAGAGCACTTAACTCTTGTACTCCATAAGAAAGATAGAAGTCAGGGTATCAAAATATAAATAGATATTTTCCCATACTTATAAATTTCATTACATCTTCTAATATATCGACGGAAACTATATATACGTAGTCGACACAAAAAATCTGGTGTGACAAGCACAGTACAGTACCTTTGGTAAGAGAAAGTTGTCTGCTGTGCGACAGTCACACCAGATTTTTTAAAAATATTTTATTTTTGGAACTTTTCGGATTTTCGGCCATTTTTTTCGGCGAGATTTTTTTTCGTCGACTTTGTTTTCGGCGAAAAAATTTTCAGCGAGTTTGTTTTCGGCGAGATTTTGCTTTCGGCTAGAAAATTTTCGGTGCGTTTTCTTTCGGCGAGTTTTTTTTCGTAGACTTTTTTTCGGCATAAATTAATATATTACACTGGCACTACATTTAAAATATATTTTTCTGAAATCAATTATAATAAAAATAAAAATTATCCAGCAATTTTTTGTTTTTCGGACCATTTGGCGCCCCTTTGTGAGTGGAGCCCGGGGCATCATGATCGTGTGACTATCCCACCAGATTTTTTGTGTCGACATACTTATATATAGTTTCCGTCTATATATTAGAAGATGAAATGAAATTTATAAGCAGGGCTCGGGCCCTCGGGCTTAGTCTAAAGGCTAGAGTGCTGGCCTTCTAAACCAAGGGTCAGGGGTTCGGACCCCAGGCAGTCCGATGATTTTATTTAAGCCATTTGGATCCCAAATGGCTTAATTAAGAATGCCTGAACCTTTTAAACAAAATCGGCCAAAAAGAAAAACTACTAGTACTTTACTGATGTTAATTTTTCAGTTTTTTCAATTTTCTCAAAATTCGGCTTCAACGATTTTGTTTAAAATTCAAAAATCAATTATTTTTTAGATGTTTTTTAAAATGTAATGTTATATTCTCATTTTGCTTTTGAAATCTTATGAAGATCACTTAACTCTTGTACTCCATAGGAAAGATAGAAGTCAGGGTATCAAAATATAAATAGATATTTTCCCATACTTATAAATTTCATTACATCTTCTAATATATCAACGGAAACTATATATACGTATGTCGACACAAAAAATCTGGTGTGACAAGCACAGTACAGTACCTTTGGTAAGAGAAAGTTGCCTGCTGTGCGACAGTCACACCAGATTTTTTAAAATATTTTATTTTGGAACTTTTCGGATTTTCGGCCATTTTTTTCGGCGAGATTTTTTTTCGTCGACTTTGTTTTCGGCATAAATTATTATATTACACTGGCACTACATTTAAAATATATTTTCCTGAAATCAATTATAATAAAAATAAAAATTATCCAGTAAAATGCGACTCTACTCTCCTCAAAAGCGTGCTTGCAACTAAAACTTTGCTTTATTAAAGAATTTATTACTTTCTCTTACCTCTATATATGTTTATATTTAGAGAGAGAAAGTATTGCGATCATGTCAAAAATTCGATGTCGAGATTTTGATGGATATACACGTTTGAGGTCCCCTGAGTCCAAAAAAGTGATTTTCGCGATATGTTCTGTCTCTGGGTGTCTGTCTAGATGCCGGAAAATACTTTAAAACTAATCAAATAAATTGAGACCAATAAATAAATTGAGAAGGATGAAGATAAATAAAAATCTTTAGATGATATTTCAGGCAAGTGAGCTTTATCCCTTCAAAAAAAAAAAAAAAAAAAAAAAAAAAAAAAAGAATATTAAAATTATTTATTTCCTTCAAATAGTATAAAACAAATCTACTATAGAGCCTAAAAAATTTTTTGATTAAATCACATAGCAAATTTTTAAAATATTAATTATTTAAATATGAGCCCGTTAATGCACATGTGGTGTAAGTAGGGATACGGTATCGAAAAAAAAGTATCGATACTTGTACTTGGTATCGTTTCGAAAGGAAAGTATGAGTGTTTTTCCTCTTTTTTTAAGTTTTTTCGGCATCTTAGGCTACTTAGGTCGTTCAAAGGGCTAGAGATGGGCAAAATCGTTCTTTTTGAGGAACGGGTCGTTCGCCGTTCGAATTCTGAAACGACCCGTTCACCACGACCCGTTCACCGTTCTTTTTTTCGATTTCTCTTCCCCCCCCCCAAACAAAAAAAAACATGCCTTGTTAAAATTTAAGAGTTAAGCTTAGGTAAGAATTCATATTTATTTTATTTCAAAAATTATACTATAAGTTACGGTGGGGGAGGGGGGAGGGGGATAGTTTAGCTGGAAAGTTTACCACAAGAATATATAGGCCTATATATATATATATATATAAGGTTGCAATGCTATTACGGGGGTGTTTTGTTGCTGCTGAAAGAGAAATAATTAAATATACTTGGGGAAAACACAATAAAACGACATGAATAAATTTTAAACAGAACTTGTGTTTTTATTAAAAATGGTAGGTTTGTTATGAGAGATATCTAGCTTCGCAATAGATATTTATTAATGATTCTAATGATTTGAAGTATAACGTAATTTAATAAAGAATTTTATATTTTTTATAGATATGTATTATTTTAAGATTATATAATGTAGAATTTTTTATTTTTTTTAATAATATTTAAACTATGAGAGCTCTTTTTTTTTTATTATATGTATTAAAAATAGTTAATTGTTATTATTGAATTATTTATTTTATTTTTTTATAGATTTAAATTTTTTATTTGCTAGCTAGCAAAGCACTAACACTGTGGGGAAATGGTTGTTGAAAGCGTATCACTTATCTGTTGATGAATCGGCAGAAGAAATGATGATTTGTTGTGACTCCTCAGGTGCACAAGATCCCAAGCCCAAAATGCTGGAACAACTGGTTTGTTCGTGTGATGTGTGTAGTGCTTGTGCCGAAGCCGGAACAATATCAACGGTCACCAACAATGGAGTTCACCGAGTTTTGGTGTTAATACTTTGAGATATGGCGTAGCAATGATTTTCTCCTCTCTAAACCCTTTCGTCGCGTCCTTTTTCTCTCCTCCTTTGAGATGGGGAGGGGGGAAGCTTCACCCTTTCTTCGCTCGCTAAGTCTGAGCTTTTAGAAATCTCCCCTCCACTTCGCACAAAACACTCGCGCATATGCTTTGATTGTCCTTGAAATTTTATTTCTAACTTAATATAATTTTAAGAAATTTAATATGATATTATAAAATATACACTCAGAAAAATTTAATTTAATAATTAATATTATATTAAATGCTCATTACATTGCATCCCCCACGAATAAAAAACAAATTGGCTTGCTTACACAAAGGCAATTTGTTTCTTTAGACATGGTAGTAAGATTAAAATTATTGAAGGAATTCAAATATGTTGTTTTAATAAAAACGATACTAAAATTTCATGAATCAACAGAAGACATTCCAGTTCATATGTCACAACTGAGACTTTGATTGTCTTCTGCTCATCTAGAGAACAGACCGAACAACTATTTTCAAGAATGGATAAACACTTGTTTCGGCATACAAACTTCATCCTGAGCTCTAGGCGCTATGGCCAGGCAAACGGAATTCATTTTCATCT
>JAKCPI010019575.1:0-33777 GCA_023213315.1 Euborellia annulipes
TTTTGATTAATGTAGATTAAAAATCTTATTTTAGAAAATCAATAAATTATTATTATGGTAAATTTGAATAGGAAAGATTGTAAATTCATGTGAAAATAATTAATAAAAGAAACCTTATTTCGGAGCCTCAAATGTTCATAAGCAACAAATTCAGGCGGTTCGTGACTTTCTTCTTGATGTTTCACATAAGCATTAACCATGCAAACGCCTACAGCGGGAAGTGCCACGACAAAAGTCAACAATTTCCACATCTTGAGGCCACCTAAAAAGAGGGGGCCGAGTTGGCAAATTTAGATTTATATATTAGATTAATAATTTTAGGCGACGTATAATATTAATTCTAGATAGTCCATGTCATATTTATTTTTACATTAAATTAAAAAAAAAAAAAAGATAAGTTGGAAAAACTCCAAGTGACATTTGATATTTCCTCGAACTCTTCTTTGAATTTTTAGAAATATCACATATATTGATATTTCAACTTGGAAGTTTTAACTTTGCCAATTTTAGTAGATCTTATCACGAGTAAATCATAAAATAATTGAGTATTATTATATTGAAATTTTTTAATCAAAAAAGCTACTAATAAGTAAATGAGTAATGAATTTATAAAAATTTATTGAAAATAAAGAATATCTAGCCTTAAAAAAAGATTATATAATTTATTATATATTGTTTGATAATACCTCCATGTCCTGCTGTTGCTGCTGAGCTAACATTATTTAATTTGCCACTTGTAAAAAACGATCGCCTTAATGAATTTCCAATTACAGATGCCATTTTATTTGCTTCTAATTGATTAATAAATAAAATTGAATATTTTTCTTTAAAGGCATCAAATATCAAACAGCTGGGGGAAAATACAATATGGCCAACTTAACAAAATTTAAAAATATAAAAAGTTGTAAATTTAATAAAATTCTTTCTAAAGATTAAGACAGAAATCAGCGAATTAGTAGTTAACAATTATAAAAAAAAAGTTATTTTCCTTTTTAATTAATGAGACATTTTAATCATGGCCGTAACTAGGGAGTGCCGCCCCCTCCCCCCCCAAGAAAAATTGAGAAAATATAGGGCTTTCCTGGCCAAGGGGGGATACAGGGGGGGGGGGGGTAGGGGGGTAATTACCCCCCCCCGAGATTTTAAAAAAAAAATTTATTTTGAATGTAAATTTTTAAAAATTAATACTTAAAAATTTGATTTGTATTTATTAGGGTCCGACCGAAACAAGATTTTCAGCCGAAACCGAAACCGAATATTCGGCCTCAACCTTAGTTTCGGCCGAAACCGTAACCGAAACTTGTATTTCCTATAAAAAAATTTTTTTTTTTTTTTTTTGAAATTTTTCCCCTACGTGAAAATCATTTTACCTTTTTTTTAGGGAGACAAAAATTTTTTCTCCTTCAAGTGCAAATCATTTGACCTTTTTTTTTTTAAGACTCAAGTTTCGGCTACATTTTGGCCGAAACCGAAACTACGGCCGAAACCATGATTTTTGGCCGAAACTGTAACCGAAACCGAATATTCGGTCGGTTCCTAGTATTTATATTCTGGCAAACAAGTACAGAATGGAAAAAATTGTGACACCAGATTACCCCCCCCCCGAGAAGCACCTCTGGATCCGCCCTTGTTCCAGGCCCCCCCCGGAGGATAGCCGGTCCCATGGCTCCCCCCAGCCAAATTCTCTAGTTACGCCCATGGTTTTAATAAAAGGTTTTTGTATTTATAATGATTAATTTTTTTTATTTATTTCAATTCTTAAGAAATTATAAGTTAGCATTAAAATTAAAAGAAAATTGATAATAATAAGAATGAAGAAAAAAAAGTCCCGGAGATGGATTTGAACTCGAGAAGTTTGGTAAAGTGAGGATGGAAAAAAATATTCAATTTTTTCAAGAGTAGCATGTGAATTGCAAAAAAAAAAAAAAAAATATAAATAATAAAAGTTTGATTGAAATAAGAACAAAATTATAAGATATGAAGATAAGATATGAACATAAGATATGAAGATATAAGATATGATGACACAAAAAATCTGGCTTGGCAGCACATTGACACAACATATAAGAGAAGTTTTGGGAAACGACCACCAGTTTTTTTTTTTTTTTTTAATTTGGCCAGAGGGGAGGGTCGTCGGTGACAGGTCCCCCCCCCTCGTCTCTGATTGTTGCTGAGGGAGAAAAGGCGCCAGGCGCCCTCCCCAATATTTTAATACCTTCTAAGTTAAATTTTTTTTTTTTTTTTGAACAGTATAGGAAGAATTATAAAAATGGAAGGACAAAAAAATTAATATTAATCAAGCATATTTAACATATTTAATTAATTATTGTTCAAATTCACAAATAAATGCTCTTACACTGTCACAATCAAAAAGACCATAAAGGCCACTTTGTTTAGCTTCGCCACAGAAATAACTTCCTCCAGCGTCATCAGGTTCACCAGTAGCCCAAAAGTTGTCTAAAATTTCATTTCCTAAAGAAAAAAAAAATCAAAGAATCAAAAAATAATTATTTGTCCTAAATCTACAAATATATACTTATATTAGCTTATAAAATTAAATATTTCAACATATAAGCAAGAAGTTCTCAAAATTTATTTCCTAATATTAAAGAGTTGTGTAAGCCCTAAGCCCTCGGGCTTGGTGTAGGAGTTAGCGTGCTGACCTTCTCTGCCAAGGGTCGAGGGTTCGGATTCCAGGCAATCCAAGGATTTTATTTAAGCCATTTGGATACCAAATGGCTTAGATAAGAATGCCTGGACCCCAAATATATATAATTTATAAGTCTTATATGGCCGAGAAGACTGTGTGTATGTGTGTGTGTGAATGGGATAAAAGTGTGTGTTTAAAAGAAAAAAAAGAGTTGCGTATTAATTTACTTGAAGAAATTAATAAAAGAATTTGATTTTCGGCATAACTGTGAATTTCTTGTAAAAATTCGACCACTCATTCTGAAGCCTTCTTCAGGTTCAATTCAGTTAAGATTTTTTTTTTTTTTGTAATGGGTGCATATAATGACCAATTGTCACCTGCAGCCAGGAAGAATATAGTTAAAAAAAAAGGTGAAGCATAAAAGGGGAACTCAACTGCAGGAACTGAATAAATGCCTGTTGAGATTAGACTTGAAAGTCTAAAGATTGTAGGTTTTGGGGATGATAGACGCAGGGAGCTTGTTCCATTTACGGAAGGTCATGGGGAAGGTTGGAATTGATTAGATTACAAAGATTGTTACATCTGGGTCAATCTCATTTGAATAACTGAATTGTACCTGCCCAGGCAGCTTGAAATATTATAGTAATATTGCAACAATATTGTCAATCTTAAACAATATTGACAATATTGCCAATCTTACACAAAATTGACAATATTGGCAATCTTACACAATATTGACAATATTGCCAATCTTACACAAAATTGACAATATTGGCAATCTTACACAAAATTGACAATATTGGCAATCTTACACAATATTGCCAATCTTACATAATATTGACAATAATGCAGCAACATTGCTGCAATATTTGAACTCAAACAGCAACATTGTGTCAATATTCTTTGTAAGGTTAGCTTGGAATATTGCGCTACAATATTGCAACAATGTTGCTGCAATATTGTCAATATTTGCAATATTCCAAGCTGTCTGGATGAAGAAAGTCACACAATGAGTGGCCGAAACGTTGAAATTTTTACAAAATACTTTCTCTCTATATATGTATATTTCATATATAGGGTAAAAGAAAGTAAAAAATCACAGTTAAACCGAAAATCAAATTCTTTTATTAATAATAATAACAACTCCAAAATTTAATTTGAAGAAAATTTCTAAAACCTCGTAATTTACCTTCAAAATCAATGTAAAAATTTGGGATTCTTGTTGTAATCATGCCTGCCCAACTTGCATAAAATGTATCATTTCCTTTTGTTAGGTAATTTGTAACGATTTCACTTTCCTCTGCACTGTTGATCACAATCAAATAAGCTCCGTCCTGTTGGCATCTCTGAAAATAAATATCAAAAGTAGAATGAAAGGAAAACATTTAAGGAATGCAATAGGCCTTTGAAACCAACAACTGTTACAAAAGATACAACACCTACTATAATATTGCATAGAAATTACACACACAACAACTTCAGCCAATTCATCAGGGAATTTATACATAAATTTATCCAAAAAAACTTTACATAATTGAAATAGCAAAATTAGGTCCAAAACACAAAAAAATAAATAAGATCACATACCTTATAAGCATCGAACCATTTTAATTCATTGGTATAAAATTTATAAGAATGTCCATCAACTGAAGGACTATACCCACTAGGAATTTGTCTAAAATTCTTCTTTTCTTCTTTGGAATAGCAAATTATAGATAAAAAAATTAAAATGGCACAATATTTCTTCATTGTAAATTAGAAAAGAGAGAAGAGAAATTATTAAGAATTAAATTTTTTTATAATCCTGAGAGAAGTTGCAAATTATGAATGGGAGAAGCAAAAAACGAAGCCAAATGCCTTCTGACCAATTTATTAGTCCATTTCACTATAATAATAAGTGTTTTATTCACAAAATAAAAAAATATTTATTACAAAATGACTAATCTACTATTGTGATTAAATCTTTTATATGTATAAATGAAATTATTCTTATCAATGTAAAATAAATAAATTGAGAACAAGGTCAAATATCAAGTTTAGATAAAAAATAAACTTAACAATTTAATTTTATCTTTATTTATTGTATAAATACTCTCATATGCGCCAAATCTCAGTCCGGCATCAAAAATTAAATAGAACATCAGGCATGGGTCAGATAGAAGCCGAGATTATTCGCTCGATAGGAGAAAAGAAAGAGTATGGTTGATAGTAAGATCAAAGGCACCGAAATTCTTATGGATCTCCACTAAATCCTTGGAAAGATATTCATGGAGTGAACATCCCTAACCAATGTTTCCGGCTCCGGCAACACCGTTGTTTTATAAAACCACAAATTAAAGATCACACTATTCAATAGAATTAGAATTGGCCACATCCTCTGCAACGTTCATTTCAATAGATAGGCCTACTCAATGTCACCATCACCTCTCTGTGCCTGTCCCGGCTCATAAATGCAAAAGTTAATTGAAGACTTCTTATAATACATAGCAGAAGTTGGTCAAGGACAAGGATAAAACTATAGTTTCCCTATAGGTATATTATCCTGAAGAAAAGATTAGAATTTTCTAAGGCTAGGCGTTCAGTGGAAGCAGAAACTAGCGAACAGCGAAACGGCGAAAAGAAGCGAAATCTAACGAGCGGAATATCGCGAAAGGTTGCGCGTTCACTAGTAGCAGAAACCTGCGAACTGCGAATTCAACTTGGCTGACATAACCTATAATAAAATATACTTAATCTGACAGCGAACGTCAAATATAACCTTGCTAGGTCAATATGGCATTAATTTTCAACATCCATGATGAAATCTATATTTATAATGAAGGATTGTAGATTGGCTGCTTGGTCTTAAAATATAGGTAACCTTACATGGCCAAAATGGCCTCCCCTTTGACGCTTTCAAACGCGCGAAATATCGAACAAAATTGGATCGGTTCGATGGTAGCGTCTATTGCGATTAGCGCGAATGAAACTCTCCTAGTGGACGAGGGCTGATTTGCCAATAAGTGTTTGGATTATTCACGCGTTCCCGTCGTATTCGCGCGAACTAAATTTCGCCGCTTTCTGCTTCCATAGGACCAGTAGCGTAACTAGGTGGGGACGAAGGGGGGCGCTCCTTTGGTGCCCCTCGATACCGACATAGGCACCTTAGGGCATTTACGATATAGCTCATCATTATCATCTTTTTTTCCATAAATTGTCTAAAAAAATTTAGTTTTCTTTTAAAATTATATTACAACTTGAAAAACAGCGTACTAATTGAGCTTCGGCCCCTCCGCCATCAAAGGCTAGTCGTCACGCCGCTGCATAGCACATCAGAATGCTTTGCAAATAATATCTATCAAAGAAGATAGACAAATTTTAATCAAACAGCACGAAAAGGGACGCCCTGGTTCAATGGGAGGTGTCGATAGAAAATTATAAGCTGTTGAGAAACGAAGGCTACAAAGAAAAAGAAAGAAAGCAAAAATGTTTAGATGAATCACCCGCTTATGCTGGTATTTTAGCTTTTTTCAGAAATAGAGAGGAAAAACATCTTGAAAAGGAACAGGAACGTTTATCTTCCTCAAAACCAAAGAAAAAAGCGAAGCTGTGCATTTAATTATGGCGTTTTTGTACGCAGTTTCTATAGATATAACGTTTTTGTATGAACCAAAATGCATCAATCTAAGCAAGGGCGGATCCAGATGTGTTTCTCGGGGGGGGGGGGGGGGGTAATCTGGTGTGACTCGTCGCACAACACACTATTTTTTCTTAATTTCGGTAATTTAAAGGCGCATTTTGTACTTGTTTGCCAGAATATAAATACAAATCAAATTTTTAAGTATTAATTTTTAAAATTTTACATTAAAAATAATTTTTTTTTTCGAAAAAAAGGTATTTTTTTTAAATCTCGGGGAGGGGGGGGGGGGTAATTACCCCCCTTTACCCCCCCTTGAATCTAAGCTACAATAACAATTTATCGTTTTCTCTTGTTTTTATAAAAAAATCTTGTAAAGATTCATTGTATTTTGCCTGATTAACACCAAATAAATTTTCGACAGGTCCTGAAGATGGGAGCGATGCGTTCCCGAAATATCGACGATATTAATATCCTAATTATTTATTTCAAGCTGGCTGCTTACATTCACCTGTTCCTGTTAATTATCACTCAGCCATCGAACATATTAATAAAGATATATGAAGAATTATAATTTGATAAATTTATTCAATTTAAAAAAGTTTATATATATCATATATTTAAAAATACAATTATAAACAATAAGTTATTGTTCTCCTCTCTGGCCTCAAAAGCCGAGAGGGCAATTTAATAAAAGTTTCTCTTGATTGAAAATGACATTATTCCATTAAAGCAGTAACTACATGCTAAGGTTGAGAGACTCTTCATTTGACTATCTGCTTCTTATTTTCTAAATTGTGTAATAAAATAAAAATTGTGTATTGAAATAATATACAAAAATATTAAGGTGCGCGTCTCGGGGTGCTATTTTTGGGAGTTTGCGGCCACAATTTTGAAGCTATCGACCTCAAATTTTTTTTATATTAAAGCTATTTAAAATATCTACAAATAATAGAAGCCTTTTTTTTGATTTTCAAAAAAAAATTTTTTTTTTAGATTATTAAATAAAAGATATTCAAAAAAAAAGGAGCTCTATAAGTTGTAGATAATTAAATTAGTAATCATTGTGTTAAAAAATAATTAATTTTTTGCCTTTAATTAATTAGCTGAAAGCTCTAGAATGAAATGTAAAGAGTCCCTTATATTCCTATGGGGAACACTAACGCCATCTCTTGCCGCCTCGAGTGAATCGTGTTTTAACGGTTTTTCGAGACGCGCACCTTAAAGAGAAAGAGATATCCTTATTTGAACCCTGTTATGCAATGGTGTATCAAAGACCAAACATCGAGTTTTGAGAAAATCAACATTAAAGTTTTTTGTTTTCATTGGATTATATATAATTTTTCTTGTCAATTGTGCAAGTAACATTAAATATAAGATTTTTTTGGACATATTTCATAAAAAATACTATTAATTAAGGTTGTTCGGACATTAAAGCACTTTAACTGATTAAAAGCTAATTTTTTAATATGTTATTAATCAATATCAAATACGTATAAAATAAAATTTTGAAGCAGATCTGACACAGGGTTATCGTGTAATTAATTTTTAAAAAATTGAAATTTAACATGTAGCCTATGGGGAATAACGACGAAATTCACACATATCGAATTATATAGGCATCTGTGCAAATGATACAAAAACAAAAAAACTTACATTTTATTAATTCACTTCCGAGGAATACGTTAAAAATAAAACCAAAAGTTTCTGCCGACCGCTTTTAAAGATATTTTAACAAGAAAGTCAAAAAAATTCTCCAAAATGACAGTCGCTAATATTTAAAAATAATGAATTCTCGAGAGTCAGACCAGCCTGGCAACGTCGCATAGCATAAGTGTCTTATCTCTATGTCAGATACATTTTTTTTTCAATTTTACAATATTTTTTCTCGCAAATCGTCCATTGTGTTTAAACTGATTTGCATTAAACATTGTAATATATTAAATAAAATAAAATTTAAGGCGTTTAAGATTTAAAATAGATAGTTGATGAATGCAATGTTGCCAGTTCTATATTACGTGAAAAACTGCTCGAGTCAAAAGTCATTCATTTATTATTTTTGGTAATTAAATTATTAACTTAATACAATTATAAACTCTGATAGGTCACGACTAAATTATAATAAGGAATTTTGGCATTCAAATTTTTAATTTTATTTAAAAAAAAATTTAGATTCTATTATGACTTACGATGTACTGTCCGAACAACCTTAAATAAAGCATTTGAAACAATATTCCGTCAATTTTGAATTTTTTTGGTCTTTGACACACCATTGCATAACAGGGTCCATTTATGTAAACATTTAATAATTTCTATCATTTTTTCTTATTCCCTTTTATTGCATTTTTCTAGAATGAATAGATAAATGCTTCTTGAGATTAGATTTTTGATTAAATTGTTTTGAACATATTTCACACTTGAATGATTTCTGGCCTGAATGAATAAGTAAATGGGTATTGAGATGAGATTTTTGAATAAATTGTTTTGAACATATTTCACACTTGAATGGTTTCTGCCCTGAATGAGTACGTAAATGCGCTGTGAAATTAGATTTGTCATTAAATTTTTTTGAACATATTTCACACTTGAATGGTTTCTCCCCTGTATGAATAAGTAAATGGGTATTGAGACTAGATTTTTGAGTAAATTGGTTTGAACATATTGCACACTTGTATGGTTTCTGGCCAGAATGAATACGTAAATGCTTAGTAAGATGGGGGTTGTGATTAAATTGTTTCGAACATATTTCACACTTGAATGGTTTCTCCCCTGTATGAATACGTAAATGGGTTGTGAGATTAGATTTTTGATTGAATTGTTTTGAACATATTTCACACTTGTATGGTTTCTGGCCAGAATGAATACGTAAATGCTTAGTAAGATGGTATATGTGATTAAATTGTTTCGAACATATTTCACACTTGATTGGTTTCTCCCTTGTATGAATAAGTAAATGGGTATTGAGATGAGATTTTTGATTAAATTGTTTTGAACACATTTCACACTTGAATGGTTTCTGCACTGAATGAGTACGTAAATGGGTTGTGAGACTAGATTTCCATTTAAATTCTTTTGAACAAATCTCACATGAATAAAATTTCTTACGATGTAATTTTTTGTTGGCAAATAACATGTTTGAATGCTTCTTTTTTGAACCTGATGGATCCTTTTTATCTTCATTTTTATTCTTTAACTTTTTCTTTTTTGATTTTTACTAAAGATTCTTCTTTTTCTATAAATGAAATGTTTTAATTAAAGTAAAAGGAAACTAATACAAATTATAAATTGCTTTTTATTACCTTTTTTTGATGGTTTTTTGAGAAAATCAAATTTTTTTCTATCTATTATTTGTATAATGTTTGATACACATTTTTTTGAGTGCTTCCATAGAAAATATAAATTTATAAAGTTGGTCTTACAATGAATGCAAGAGAAGACAGGACCTAATGAAACAAAAATCAAAAATAATAATACAAAATATGTTTCTGAGAATCGTCGATTGACAATTAGAGATCTCGCTGATAGTGTTGGAATGTCATTTGGCTCACCCCAAACCATTTTGAAGAATGTTTGGAGTCTCAAAATCGTCAAGTCTCGATTGGTGCCAAAATTGCTCAATTTTTTGGAAAAAAATCTGATGTGACCGGTCGCACAGCACACTGTGCTTGTACTTTTGTTGCTAGGTGTATACTTAAGAACCTTGATGAGAATAATCTAACATGCACGTGTATAGCAGAGATTATTATCCCTATTAAATTTTTTTTTTTTTTTTTGTGGAATGGGTGCATAAGGTCCGAAGACCTATAATGACCAATAGTCACATGCAGCCAGGAAGAAAAAAAAACAAAAAGAGAAGCATAAAAGGGAAACTCAACTGCGGGAACTGAGAAGATGCCTGTTGAGGTTAGACTTGAAAGTCTGAAGATTGTAGGTTTTGGGGAAGATAGACGCAGGGAGCTTGTTCCAATCACGGGAGGTCATGGGGACAAAGGAAGAATGAAATTGATTTGTTCTGTTAGTCGTGATCTGAACAGCATAGGGATGCTGGGAAGATGCCTCTCTTGTGTTCCGTGAATATGTTGCATTGGGTGGGATAATTGATTTTAATTCGGCAGAGCATTGGCCATGGTAATACCTGTAGAAGAGAGATAGTGAAGATACTCTTCTTCTATGATCTAGTGACTGTAAGGATGCAGTAAGGGTAGAATCACCTATCAGTCTAATTGCACGCCTCTGTATGGCTTCCATACATATAACACATATACACATATACACATAAATATAAATTGAATCGTTTATTTCAGAAACCACCTAAGCGACAAAATTTCAAATGATGTGTTTTTGGTGCTACTGGACAATTTAAAGGTAAATACATCTTTTAGATTATCCCAATAGCATGTTTTTGATTTGGTAAAAAAATATTTGAAGGAGACTAGACCTATACTTAAGCTGCAAAACAGTTTTCTTTAGTTTTACGAAAGTTTAAAAAATCGCACTTAGGTGGTTTCTGAAATAAACGATTCAATTAATTTATATTTTATACTAGACGCAAAGCCCCGCCTTCGGCAGGATATGCATGTGTTCAGATGTTAAGAAAGGCTCTTGAGTTCAAGCGAGGGTACCGGCTGGGGACAGCAAAAGGGTCTATTACTACTCTATTTTTTTTATTTTCAACTGGTTGCGTAGCTCCTCCCACAGCCCTAGTCGTATACCTGAAAAGCTGGGACTCGGAGCTACAAACTTCCTCTCTAATTTCCAAGTCAACGTCCCTTTTTTAAGGAATTTGTTTACTATGTTACTCCCTGGTTCATATATGTGTACTTAATTCATTCAATAGATTCATTGAAAATTGTGGATTTCTATAGATACCGGTACATACAAACATTTTTCCCAAATTCATTACTTTCTCTTACCTTTATATATAGGTTAATATATAGAGAGAGAAAGTATTGGATTCATGTCAAAAATTCGATCTCGAGATTTTGATAGATATACACGTTTTGAGGTCCCCTGAATCCAAAAAGGTTTTTCGCGACATGGTCTGTCTGTGTGTGTGTGTGTGAATAAAATATCTCAAGAACGAAAAGAGCTAGGAGGTTGAAATTTTATATTTAAGTGAGGCACCCCCATGGGATCTGACACGAAGCTTTTGAACAAAATCGACCAAAGAGTACTAGTACTTTACTGATGCACTTTTTAGGCTTTTTTTTCGATTTTCTCAAAATTCGCTCGAACGATTTGTTTTTTAATTCAAAAATCAATTATTTTTTAGATTCTCTTTAAAATGTATATTCTCATTTTGCCATTGAAATCTTCTGAAGATCACTTTACTCTTGTACTCAATAGAAAAGATAGGAGAAATGGTTGCCATGGTATCAAAATATAAATATTTTGCCATACTTATAAATTTTACATCTTGAAAATCGAATGTACCCTACTGTCGGAAACTAAATACATGTAGACACAAAAAATCTGGTGTGACAAGCACAGTACACAACTTTCGATTACCTAAGGTAAGAGAAAGTTGTGTGCTGTGAGCCAGTCACACCAGATTTTTTAAATAATATATAGATAGATTATTTTAACGGTTAATTATTTATTCATGAACTCAAGATTTTTGTGAATCATATCCTTTCCGGGACTCTCCCGGTACACAGACAAAAAATTAACGCCGATATTTTATTAGAATTCAAGATGTAAACAAAAATCGTAAACATGGGAAAATATTTATATTTTCTGACCATGGCAACCATTTCTCCTAATTTTTATTTTTTTTTTCTTATTTTAACGGTTAATTACTCATTAACTTATTGTTATTTGTGAAACATAACCTGTCCGGGACAATCACAAACATACACAAAAAATTTCATCAAAATCGGTTGAGTCGTTTAGGAGGAGTTAAGTCACATACACACGTACAGAAGAATTATATATATAAAGAAAAGATAAAGAATAAGAAGATATGAATCTACGAATTTGGGATAAATATTTAAAAAAGAAAAATAAATGCTAGGAGAAAGAGAATAGGTTATAAAATAAAAATGAATTACCAATGTGAATTGGATATTTGATATCGTCGTTCGAAATATCTTCTTGCTTGATATTTGACATCTTTGTACCAGTTTAATCGACAGAATTTTTAATATTTAATTATAATTCAATAATTCTATTATTAACAGACGAATAATAATCCAACAGATTATTTCCGGAACGGATCACACACCTTCAAGCAGGGCCTTCAAGATTGAACAGTTCCATGTTAAAAATTGTCTCTCTGATTGTATCAACCCTCCCTTCAGAAGCCTTCACGAACTAACTTTGCGCGCAAAAATTAAACAACTGAAATTTTGTGTAAAATTAAAGCTACCTATGGTTGTAGTGCCAACTAAACAGAAAGCTGTGGAAAAAAAAACTCGAACAAAATTTTAAAACAGGCAAGTTATAAACTCGTTTCATTTTGTTATATTAATTAAATAAAATGTTTTAATGAAAGTTTAAATAAAGTTTTACATTGATGGATAATAATGGGCAGGTGCAGCCAATAAATAGACTCTGTATGCAGATTCCATTCACCGGAGACTTTTTGGTTATTTTTATTTAAGAACCATCTTCAGTCCATAGAAAAACATATATAATTGCAGAGAGTCTGTGTAAAATTTGGCATAGACATTGTTAGAATAATAATTATAATATAATAATAATTGTTAGAATTGTTTCGTCATCAAAATATTACAGATGTTATTCCTAGGGAGAGTTGGCAGGTTTTATCCCGCCGAGAATACACGGTTTTATACATGTATAAAACTATTGCGGATAAAACTAGGCCGATGTATAAAAAGTATAAAACTCTGTAAAAAACCAACCCCCCCCTGAAAAAACAGCTTAAAAGCTTTTCATATTTTATAATGTTTTAAAGCATTGACGATGTTGTTTGCTTTTTATTTAGTGAATAATATAATGAAAATGTTAATAATTGAAAAATTAAATTTTATTTGAATTTCTTTTCTCGTCGGGTTTGCGCATGCGCATCCAAGTTTTATACATTTTATACGTTTTATACAAGTTTTATCCGCGATTTTTGTATAAAACCCAACTCTGTTCCTAGGTCAATAATTTTATACGATGGTTCCACAGGTGAGTATCATATATTAATTTTGTGATATATATGATACTCACCTGTGGAATACATCTGTAATATTTTGATGACGAAACAATTCTAACAATTATTATTATATTATAATTATTCTAACAATGTATATGCCAAATTGTAAACTATTTATAATTAAAAGTAATTATAAGAGTAACAAATATTTACAAAACAATATTAACATCACATCCTTTCATTAGTTTATAAAAAGTTCATTCATTTATATCCAGGTTAAAACCATAAAACCTAGTCTCGAAATCACACTATTCAATAGAATTAGAATTGGCCACATCCTCTGCAACGCTCATATTCAATGATATCGCTCACTTCTCTGTGCGTGTCCAGGCTGTCTCGTAACATAAATACATATATTAAATTGAAGGCTTTTCTGGAAGAAATTGTTAAAGGACAAGAATAAAACTTGGGATATTATCCTGAAGAAAAGATTATAATTATTTCATTAAAGCAGAAACAGATGTCAATGTCGAGAGACTCTTCATTTGACTATGTGCTGCTAATCTTTTTCTAAATTTTGTATTAAAACAAAAAATGAAAATTGAAATAATATCGAAAAATATTAAAGAGAAAGAGAGATCCTTATTTATGTAAACATTTAATAATTTCTATCATTTTTTCTTATTCCATTTTATCGCTTTTTCAAGAATGAATAGATAAATGCTTAGTGAGATGAGATTTTTGATTAAATCGTTTTGAACATATTTCACACTTGAATGGTTTCTGGGCAGAATGAATATGTAAATGGGTTGTGAGATTAGATTTGTGATTAAATTGTTTTGAACATATTTCACACTTGAATGGTTTCTGTCCTGAATGAATAAGTAAATGGTTAGTGAGACCAGATTTTTGAAGAAATTGTTTTGAACATATTTCACACTTGAATGGTTTCTGGCCTGAATGAATAAGTAAATGGCTAGTGAGACTAGGTTTTTGATTAAATTGTTTTGAACATATTTCACACTTGAATGGTTTCTGCCCTGAATGAATAAGTAAATGGCTATGGAGACTAGGTTTGTGATTAAATTGTTTTGAACATATTTCACACTTGAATGGTTTATGGACTGAATGAATAACTAAATGGCTATTGAGATTACATTTGTTAGTAAATTGTTTTGAACATATTTCACACTTGAATGGTTTCTGGCCAGAATGAATACGTAAATGGCTAGTGAGATGAGATTTGTGATTAAATTGTTTTGAACATATTTCACACATGAATGGTTTGTGGCCAGAATGAATACGTAAATGGCTAGTGAGAGTAGATTTGTGATTAAATTGTTTTGAACATATTTCACACTCGAATGGTTTCAGGCCAGAATGAAGACGTAAATGGGTAGTGAATAAAGTTTTTTTATGGAATTGTTTTGAACATATTTCACACTCGAATGGCTTCTGGCCAGAATTAATAAGTAAATGCCTAGTGAGATCATATTTTCTATTAAATTGTTTTGAACAAATCTCACATGTATAATTCTTTAATTTGGATTTTTTGAAATTCTTATTTTCAAATTTTTTCTCCAATTTTTCCTTTTTGTTTTCTTCTTTTTCTAAAAATGAAACGTTTAAAATGTTTAAAAATCAACACTAAAGTAAAAGGAAATAAATAAAAATTTTATATTGCTTTTTATTACCTTTTCTTGATGATTTTTTGAAGAAATTTAAATTTATTTTATCTATCCATTGTATAACGTTTGAAAAACATTTTACGGAATGCTTCCATAGAAAATCTAAATTTATAAAGTTGCTGTTACAATAGGCACAAGGGAAGACAGGACCTAATGAAACAAAAACAAATACAATAATACAAAAAATGTGTCTGAAAATTTACTTGTGGAACACAAAATTAGGCAAAATATCGAGTTGACGTGGAGTTGTGGCTGTATATCTTTAGTAGAGGAAGTATGGAAGCAGAGGCTGCCAAGTAGTAGTAAGTAGTAAGTAAATATACATTTCCTTCTAATTAATTACGGTACTATTATATTTTTCATTTGGATGCTTATTTAGAAATATAGTTTAAAAAAAAAAAAACTATGGTTTTTACTTGTAAATTATTCCCTTTTAAGCCACGAAATAGGGTTGGGGGGAGGGGGGCCCAGCTAAAATTCGTTACGTTACTGATTATATTATATATATGTACATATAATAGTATTCTATTTAACTGTTTCTATTTCTGTTATTCATAAATGATATTAGTGAAGCAATTCCTAGTCCTATCTTCTTTTTTTGTTACTAATAGTAATAGATTGTTAGGTATGATCTATAGGTTATCCAGGACATTTACTGACCCTTCTGTTATATATAGATTATACAGTGCAGTTGTGCAGCCGATAATGGACTGTCTGGTCGCCTTATACTATCGAGAATTACAGGAAATTTGAAGGTGTCCAAAGGAGAATGCTCCGGATGATCGGGTAAAAGAAGGGGTACGATTATATGGATATGCCATTAAGAGAACTTTTTTAGAAGTCAACTAAACCCACAGAGTCCAATGACCTATTATTTTTATATAAATTGTTAAATCAGGAAATAGATTGCCCTAATTTATTGGAGAGAATCTGTTTTAATACCGAAGCGCCTCCAGCTAATTGGTAAAGCATTCAGAGAATTTTCTTTCTTGGCTGCCTCCATACTTCCTTTACTAATCCAATATCTTTCGGGGTGGTTATTAATTTAGTTTAGCATTTATTGATGGTTATAATATCAGAGATCAAAATATTTCATATTTAAGCTAAATATTTAAAAAAGAAAATAATTGACACAAGAGAAAGTGAATACGTAAAAAATTATTATTTGTTAGAACGCTTTCAGCTGCCATTGCCATTTGTGCCTCGTGGCATGTGTTAGAAAATAAAAATGAATTACCAATATGAATTGGATATTTGATGTCGTCGTTTGAAATGTCTTCTTGCATGTTAAATGCCATCTTTTTATCAATTTAATCGACACAATTTTTAATATTCTATTATTCAAAAATGAAACAAATCATAAAATACTGATAAAATAAAAATTAAGAAGGGTTCAAGGCGGACACAGATATATATGCACAGATAGGACATACACATATAAAGATTGGACAGCGCCACGTTAGAAATTCTGTGTGACTTTTACGCCATCTATGATCATGACGAACGGGTCATTTCAGAGATGGCGAACGACCGGTTCTTCAAAAAGAACGATTTTGTTCGCGCGCAAAGTTAGTTCGTGAAAAACACTGGTAGAGAGCGTTTGTTTCCTGGCGTTTAATCAGGAGCTGTCCAATCTTGAATTTGATCTCTGTGCCTCTTACTGTTCATAACCGTTTTTATCTATACGTTTATGCTTTTGTTATTTGAATTATAATTGAATATTAAAAATTGTGTCGATTAAATTGATAAAAAGATGTCATTTAACATGCAAGAAGACATTTCGAACGACGACATCAAATATCCAATTCATATTGGTAATTCATTTTTTACTTTTTATATTTTATAACACGTGCCACGAGGCAAATGGCCATGGCAGCTGAAAGCGTTCTAACAAACAATAATTTATTACGTATTCACTTTCTCTTGTGTTATTTATTTGTAATTTGTTCTCTTTTTTTAAATATTTATCCAAAATTCGTACATTTTAATATAAAATATTTTGATCTCTGATTTTATAACCATCAATAAATACTAAACTAATTTAATATCACCCTGAAAGATATTGGATTTGTAAAGCAAGTATGGAGGCAGCCAAGAAAGAAAATTCTCTGAATGCTTTACCAATTAGCTGGAAACGTTTTGTTCCATTTATTGGTGTATATTTTGCTCACAGTTTGTCAGGTAATAATATAATATACATCATTCGTTAAATAGAATACTATTATATATTTATACTGGGTGGCCCATTAGTACGGAATCGGTAAATTGTGTTGCACTTTTTTAAATTTTGGCCCTGCAGTAAAGTGTAGGGCTTTTAAGGCTACAATTTTAAAATATTTGCCCACTGATTGCTAATCGTATACAGGGTGTAACGATAATAAGTTATGTTTTTTTCAATGGACGCCCTTTATATTGCATATTTGATTTGCCCGGTCAATTTTAGTGTAACCTTATTAAACATATTTGGTACCTAAGCCAAGCCGTTTAGGCGTTATTTAACATTTTGTGAAAAACCAGTTCAGTTAGAGCCGAATATCTCCCAAACCATAAAACATAGAAAGCCCTGGTTGTGCACCATTGTTGACCATGAATGGTGGAACTTAAAGGTAATGTGTTTAAATGATACGCTTCTTGTTGAGCTAGTAATTATTGATAGAACTTTGTCATTTTTGATTGAGGCTAAATTTATTTTTTCAAATCGAACTACATATCTTTTTTTATTGGTTTGCATGCAACATCTTATTAGATTCAAAATTGATATAAGGTTATGGCTATCTATCATCAACCATTTAGGAAAAAAAAATCAAGTTATTGCTTTTTTGACCGAAACTTAAGAATATCTTCATCCAACAAAACAGTAAAATGATCACTAAAGCCTTGAATTTCATCGTCAATAGCAACGAAATGGAATGAATGGGTTAAACGTTCTTTTTGTAATAGAATCCAAAAATGTTTCGCCAAACGTGGCCGACATTTTGAAAATCTTAAGGCAAGCCGTTTAGGCGTTATTTGATCTTATATATATATATATCGTTATATTAATCTTGTTTTGATTTTTGTATTTGTTTTATTTAAAGTATTTTTCTTTTACTTAACCTTTTTATTTACTTTTAGAGTATTGTTATTTGGCACAGCTTGAAAATACTGTTTGTCTTTCTGGCAACAAAACAAAAACTTGATATTTTTTTCCCTAATGGTTGATGATAGGTAGCCATAACCTTACATCAATTTTGAAGCTGATATAGGTGCATGCAAACCAATAAAAAAAGATATGTGCTTCCATTTGAAAAAATAAAGTTATCCGCAATCAAAAATGTCAAAGTTCTATCAATAATTACTGGCACAACAAGAAGCGAATCATTTCGACACCCTACCTTTAAGCTCCACCATTCATGGTTAACAATGGTGCACAACCAGGGCTTTCTATGTTTTATTGTTTGGGAGATATTCGGCTGTAACTGATCAACTGTTTTTTTTTTTTTTTAATCAAATAACGCCTAAACTGCTTGCCTTAGGTACCAAGTATGTTTAATAAAGTCCCACTAAAATCGACCGGGCAATCCAAATATGCAATAATATACAGGGTGTTCCAATTTTGTATCGTTACACCCTCTATACGTTTAGCGATCAGTAGGCAAATATTTTAAAATTGTAGCCTTAAAAGCCCTACACTTTACTGCAGGGCAAACTTTAAAAAAAGTGCAACGATATAGCCACAATTTACCCATCCCGTACTAATGCGCCCCCCGGTATATATAATAATATATCTAGAGATATATTTGAAACTCGAAAAAGTAACATTATATTCATTGAAGCCAAATTTTCAATTATAAACATTGGGTAAATCACTAGTTATGGGCACCCTTAAGGAAATATGTTGAGCTCTCTGATGGAAGTAATTCTTATATTATCCTTAGAAAATAATTCCTATTTTTTTGTTTGGTAAATAAACTTGCTCTCTACAAATTCTTATTATCTTTACTAGAATATATTTTATAAAAGAAAAACAAAAACAAATTCAAAATACAGTTATGAGCACAGACGCTTAAAATGATTTTGGGACATCTTTTGTGATAAATGGAATGATTGTCGCACTTGAATATTTTATTGTAGGAATATCATTTCGAATTCGTAATTTCTTAATTTAGTTATTTAACGCGATTTGGATTCAATTTGGCTTAGTAATCGAGGAATCAGCGTGTGGAACGTCCCCGGGTAGCCATCGGTATATTTGAAAAATTCTGGTGTGGTGATCGCAAGGGGGTGCTAGGGGGTACTGAATGTTTATAAATATTATGGTCTGCAATTTAATGAAGTTAAAAGAGTTAAATATAATAAATATGATACTAAATTAAATAGAATTTAATCAAGAATCGATATATAACTTAATTGTATTAATTGGTTCCAATATTGTAGGAACTTAAGGAGAAATTTTCAAAATATGTTTAAGAAATACGATTTAGGGAAAAGAAGGGAAAAAAAGATAAATGAGAGGGTTACAACGAAATATTTCATCCGAATTATAGTAGATTCTTTAAATGATGACAAACATTTTCCACTACTTGAAGCAGTTTTAACATTTCTAGAAATATTATTATGTTGATTTGAAGGTCGGAGCTGCCCTTAACTATACTCACGGTCACGAAATCAGGCAGGTGAGTGATGTTGCGACGTTGCCATAACGACAGCGGGAGGGGTGGTAGGCTCAACGCATGGTCTAGGCAACGCTGCACGCTCATTGTGGCCAGTTCGTGCACCGAGGTACGCGATTCTCGACCTTCCCTCGCATCTATGGGCCCATAAGTGGCAACAGCGCAATTCTACTCGCCCGTCTGATTCCGTGGCCGCTACTATAGTGATTTGCCCTATATAATAGTATTCTATTTAACAAATGATGTATATTATATATTACCTGACTAGCTCTGAGCAAAATATACACCATTTAATGGACTGAGGATGGTTCATAATAAATGGACTGAAACGTCTCCAGCTGATTGGTTTAAGGCATTCATTTCATGGCTGCTTCTATGCTTCCTTTACTAAAGATATACAGCCACAAAACTCGATATTTTGCCTAATTTTGTGTTCCACAAGTAAATTTTCAGGCACATTTTTTGAATTATTGTTTTTGTTTTTTGTTTCATTAGGTCCAGTCTTCCCTTGTGCCTATTGTAACACCAACTTTATAAATTTAGATTTTCTATGGAAGCATTCCGTAAAATGTTTTTCAAACGCTATACAATGGATAGATAAAGTTAATGTTGATTTTCTCAAAAAATCATCAAAAAACGGTAATAAAAAGCAATATATATTATTTATTAGTATCCTTTTACTTTTTTGTTGATTTTTTTTAATTAAAACAATTCATTTTCAGTAAAAGAAGAATCATTAGAAAAAACCAAAAAGGAAAAAGTGAACAAAAAAGTTGAAAATAAAAAGAATTTCTCAAAATCGAAAATGAAGAATCCAAACATGTCATTTGCCAACAAAAAAACAAATCGTAGAAAATATACATGTGAGATTTGTACAAAACAATTTAATCAAAAATATGATCTCAATAGGCATTTAGTTATTCATTCAGGAGAGAAACCATTCGTGTGTGAAATATGTTCAAAACAATTTACACAAAAATCATCTCTCAATACCCATTTACGTATACATTCAAGCCAGAAACCATTCAAGTGTGAAATATGTTCAAAAGAATTTAATCGAAGATATCATCTCACTAGACATTCAGTTATACATTCAGGCGAGAAACCATTCAAGTGTGAAATATGTTTAAAAGAATTTCATGACAAATCTAATCTCACTGGCCATTTAGTTATCCATTCTGATCAGAAACCCTACATGTGTGAAATATGTTCTAAAGAATTCAATTACAGATCTCATCTAACTAAACATTTACTTGTTCATTCTGGCGAGAAACCATTTAAGTGTGAAATATGTCTAAAAGAATTTAATCGAAAATATAATCTCAATAGTCATTTACTAACTCATTCTGATCAGAAACCATTCAAGTGTGATATATGTCCAAAACAATTTAATGTGAAATCTTATCTTACTAGCCATTTATCTATGCATTCTAGACAAGAAGCTCTCAATTCCTAATCGATTTTAAAGGTCACCATGAAATATGGTGATGTTCTTATCCAAATGAAGTAGTAGAAAATGATAGAAATAATTAAATCTTTACATAACTAAAGTTCTTTCTCTCTTTTAAATATTTTTTTCGATATCCTTTACAGGAAACGCATTTTAAACCAAACCATGTTTTATCCTAGAAAAACTAAAAAACTTTTTAAGAGATCTAGATGTATGACGAAATCTTGCGCATCTTGTAGTCATATGTTTCAGAAATAATATACATTCCACATAAAATAAATTTAAATTACCAGCAACAATAATGTCCAAATTTGGATCATATTGGGTTAGTAATAATTTTTTTATATTTTTAAAAATGCATTATTGTTTTAACAAAGTTTCACTTAATTATTAAAAGTTATATTAAGTTAAGCTCTCTAGTTTCTAAAATAATTTTTTTGTTTAATTTTATGATTATTTAATTTATTTAATAAATTTTTCAAAAGCCTGATTTTGACCTCCACTCTTTTTTTATATAATCATACAGACCTGGAATTAAAACCCTGGAATTATCATGGAATTTAATGAGACCGGGAATTATCATGGAAATATCAGGGAATTTTGAAAAGTTTCAGGGAAATTTATCCCGTCTTGTAAAGCTATGTCAAATTACCATTTTTACTTTCTCTTACCCTATATATATATGAAATATTGGTTTTTGCTATGTGACTATTTTCCCGACACTAAAAAAATGTAGTATTGTATTACAAATAAGATTTTCTTGGCTCAAAAAATTCGTTAAAACAAATCTTTTTATTGTTATTAATCATTAATTTTCTTTAAAAATATCAATTTTTTGTTTTTGCTCAAAAAAATGGCTTTACTTGAAGTAAATAAAATTAATTTCAAACATATAACCAAGTATTTATAAATTTAAATAAGCGAAAAAGGTCGGGAGTAGCACCACGGATCTGTCGATTTGTACTCAACATGCCCTAGTACTGGACGACAGTACCGCACTCGCTTATTTAAATATGATAGATCGTAAAATTTCAGTCTACTAGAGAAACGCCGCTTCAGATTTCTTCAGGACACGCGATCTAGATGGACGTTTTCGAGAAATCCTCTCAAGGGACAATTAATAAATAAAGAAATATATATATATATATATATATTTTTTTTTTTTCTCTTCCTCTATATATATGTTAATATATATAGAGAGAGAAAGTATTGGATTCATGTCAAAAATTCGATGTCGAGATTTTGATGGATATCACGTTTTGAGGTCCCCTGAATCCAAAAAATCTGGTGTGACTGCGCACAGCACACAACTTTCTCTTACCTTCGGTAATCGAAAGTTGTGTACTGTGCTGTCACACCAGATTTTTTGTGTCGACATGTATTTAGTTCCCGGCAGTAGGGAATATTTGAATTCAGATGTAAAATTTATAAGTATCGGAAAATATTTATATTTTGTAACCATGGCAACCATTTCTCATATCTTTCCTGTGAAGCACAAGAGTAAAGTGTGCTTCAAACAATTTTGAGGGCAAAACGAGAATATACATTTGAAAGAGCATCTAAAAAATAATTGATTTTTGAATTTTAATCAAAATCGTTAGAGCGAATTTTGAGAAAATCGAAAAAAACTGAAAAAGTACATCAGTAAAGTACTAGTACTCTTTGGCCGATTTTGATTAAAAGCTATTTTTCCGGTCCCGGGGGGTGTTTAACTTAAATATAACATTTCAACCTCCTAGCTCAATTCCTTCATGCTTAAAATTGAACACACACACACACACACACACACCCACCCACACACACACACACACACAGACAGACCATGTCGCGAAAACCACTTTTTGGATTCAGGGGACCTCAAAACGTATATATCCATCAAAATCTCGACATCGAATTTTTGACATGAAACCAATACTTTCTCTCTATATATATATTACATATATACATAGGTAAGAGAAAGTAAAAAGTGGTTTTCGCGACATGGTCTGTCTGTCTGTGTGTGTGTGTGTCTGTCTGTGAACAAAATATCTCAAGAACGAAAAGAGTTAGGAGGTTGAAATTTTATATTTAAGTTAGGCACCCCCATGGGACCTTACACGAAGCTTTTGACCAAAATCGACCAAAGAGTACTAGTACTTTACTGATGCACTTTTTCAGTTTTTTTCGATTTTCTCAAAATTTGCTCCAACGATTTTTTTTAAATTCAAAAATCAATTATTTTTAGATTCTCTTTAAAATGTATATTCTCATTTTGTGATTGAAATCTTCTGAAGACCACTTTACTCTTGTTCTCCATAGAAAAGATAGGAGAAATGGTTGCCATGGTAACAAAATATAAATATTTTCCCATACTTATAAATTTTACATCTTGAAAATCGAATGTACCGTACTGTCGGAAACTAAATACATGTCGACACAAAAAATCTGGTGTGACAAGCACAGTACACAACATTCGATTACCGAAGGTAAGAGAAAGTTGTGTGCTGTGCGCCAGTCACACCAGATTTTTTTTTGGAATGGGTGCATAAGGTCCGAAGACCTATAATGACCAAGTCACATGCAGCCAGGAAGAAAATAAAAACAAAAGGGGAAACTCAACTGCGGGAACTGAGAAGTTGCCTGTTGAGGTTAGACTTGAAAGTCTGAAGGTTGTAGGTTTTGGGGAAGATAGACGCAGGGAGCTTGTTCCAATCACGGGAGGTCATGGGGACAAAGGAAGAATGAAATTGGTTTGTTCTGTTAGTCGTGATCTGAACAGCATAGGGATGTTGGGAAGATGCCTCTCTGTTGTGTTCCGTGAATAAAATCAAATATATCATGTGTTGGTCATGTTATTTACGTATTTAATAAATACTTGGTTATATGTTTTTCATAATTACTTCATGGACCAGTATATGATATATATGATTCTTTATTTATTAATTTCAATCAATTTACAGCAATAATAGTCTCGAGTTCAAAGATTCATTTTCTGTTCTGGGAGTGACAGTTACATCTGATCTCTCCTGGAGCAACCACATCTCTTCTGTGGTTAAATCTACCGCAAGGAAATTGGGTTTCCTATTCAAAACGAAGCGTTCCTTTCCCCCCAACAACTCCTAATCCTCTATAAAGCCCAAATTCGGCCGTGTCTTGAATATTGTTCCCACCTTTGGCGAGGGGCGTCGAAAGACGCTCTCTCCTCCTTGGAAGCCATACAGAGGCGTGCAATTAGACTGATAGGTGATTCTACCCTTACTGCATCCCTACAGTCACTAGATCATAGAAGAAGAGTATCTGCACTATCTCTCTTCTACAGGTATTACCATGGTCAATGCTCTGCCGAATTAAAATCAATTATCCCACCCAATGCAACATATTCACGGAACACAAGAGAGGCATCTTCCCAGCATCCCTATGCTGTTCAGATCACGACTAACAGAACAAATCAATTTCATTCTTCCTTTGTCCCCATGACCTCCCGTGATTGGAACAAGCTCCCTGCGTCTATCTTCCCCAAAACCTACAATCTTCAGACTTTCAAGTCTAACCTCAACAGGCATCTTCTCAGTTCCCGCAGTTGAGTTTCCCCTTTATGCTTCTCCTTTTGTTTTTATTTTCTTCCTGGCTGCATGTGACTATTGGTCATTATAGGTCTTCGGACCTTATGCACCCATTCACAAAAAAAAAAAAAAAAAAAATTTAACGATTTCTTGAGACACAATTAATTAATTTTTGATCTACTGTATATGCTTGTATCAAGAAAACATTTATCTAGAAAGCTTTAAGAGAACAGGGCGTCCACAAAGGTTATATTGAACTTCTTGCCGAGTGTTATACTGGTTGCTCCACAACATTCAAACCTTACCATCGCGAAATAGAGGTTCAAGCTGCGAAGGGGGTCCGTCGGGAGATCCTGCGTGATGCAGCTCTGTTTTCGACATGCCTAGGGCATGTGATCAGGCGTTGCGACTGGGCCCATGGCTTGATAGTCAATGGTCGGAAGCTAAACCATCTAAGGTTCACGAATAAATGTGGGAATGTACAATTTTTTTCTTCTAAATTTCTTAAATATAGGAGGTTTTATATGTCTATAAGATGGCTGATTAAAACAATATATAGTATATTATTTAGATTTTATTTTGGCAGTGGGAGGCTCCCATCGAAACTGCTAGACAGTAGCTGCCGAAATAAAATCTAAATAATATACTATATATTGTTTTAATCAGCCATCACTAACTTGGCCATAGACATATAAAACTTCCTATATTTAAGAAATTTACATCTAAGGTCCGCCGACGATGTTGTCCTAGTCACCGCCACCCCGGGAGAGGCCATGTCAATGTTAGAGGGAAAGAAAGCTTGGCTCATCCTCAACATCGACAAAACGAAAGTCATGCGAAATAATTTTGGGTCGATCGTACTAGATGACCACCCGCTTGAAGACGTTCAGGAATTCACCTATCTTGGCAGGCTACTGACAATGTCAAATGATTTAATGCCGGAACTCCAAAGAAGCCTTCGGGTCTATTCGCACTGTCGTTGAGGCAACCAACGATCCCAAGCTTAAGATCGATCTCTTCAATTCAAAAGTGCTGCCTGCACTCACGGTTGTGAGACATGGGTGCTAAAGAAGGCTCATGAGAACAAAATTAAAACAAGAAAAATGTCCGGAGTGAAGGATATGCTGGAATTCGCCGATGAGTCAAGCATAAATGGGCGGGCCATCTCATGCGAAGAAAGTGGAGCACATCCTTGCAGGAGTGGACCCCCGATACCGAATAAGACCTCTAGGGAGACCACCAATCCGGGGCGGATTCCATCGATTATAGGAATACCAAGCGACAACCGAACGGCTTAAACATTGGACCACATTAGCAAGGAATAGAGGCGCTTGGCAACGAAGTTGGGACCCGCATGCATCAAACCACCTGAAGAACGGATCGTCTAAGTAACTAAGTTAATTTAAAAAAATCTGAGGTCGATAGCTTCAAAATTTTGGCATTAACCTCTCAAAATCAATACCTGGAGGAAAACCTTATATTTAATTCCTCATAAAATATACATTTATTTATTTTACATCTTAGAAATCATTAATAGTCAGATTTTTTCAGTTATTTTTTTGCATTAAGGAACTGCTGCACTCTGGAGGATTAGTATTGAAATTCGGACATGGTTCATTATTACATCGAATAATTATCCAAAAAGGGAAAAATAAGAAAATTGTTTACTATTGAACTTGGTCCACTTTTGCTTAGAACAATTATACAACAGTCATTTTTAAGCTCATTGTCCTAAATAACATTTTGTGGCATTATGTGAAACAAAATAGTTATTTTTATTTATTTATGAGGCGTGCCAATTTATATATCAAGAGGACAGGTGTAAGCTAGTTTGTTGACAATGAGGAAATCACTTTTTAGAATGTTTTCTCTGACGATTAGGCGTCATTCACCCTTCGAAATATTTGAAATAAAAAAAAAAAAAAACATTTATTTGTTCATTTCCAAGAAACTAGCTTACACTTATTCTCATTTTTATATATTGCTTACCTGAGATGAATTGTTGAATGAGGAAATGATCTTCATTTCAGTCAATTCTCTTGACTCTGATAGTTTATTCAACTTATTTTATGTTTAATTCTGCAGCAATTTTAAAGAAATTTGTCACGATATATTTTAATTTCGACACGTTTGATTATTTAGTGCTTGGAAATAACTACAAAAGCAAACATAAAAAAATTAATTTTTTTTTAACTCACTTTTTCTCATTCACTCACACATACACACAGTCTTTTCGGCAATTTAGGCCATTTAAGACTTTAAACGATACTCGTATTTTTAATTGGGGGTCCAGGCATTCATATTTAAGCCATTTGGTATCCAAATAGCGTAAATAAAATTATCCGACTGCTTGGGGTTCGAACCCGCGACTTTTGGTATACTAGGTTAGCACGCTAACCCCTACACCAAGCCCCGAGGGCCATAAAAATTTAGTTGATGGTGCACGCGCCTTTATTGACTTCCATTCGTTGTTGGAATGATTTATTGATATTATACTTACATATGTGTTGTAAAATAATTTAAACACATCACATTTTAGGCTGGGCGCACACGGTCGATTTTTAGTCGACCGATAGTTTAGTCGATGGACATAAATACAATTAAGTCCAATGAAGGTCAGCTTGTGAATAATATTCAATTTATTAAGCGTTGTTGTAAGGATAAGGGAACGTTTAGAAGTTTTTATTAGCAAAAACAATGTAACATCTTTAATAAGTCTTCAAAAATAAAAATAAATTAATTGTAGTTATTGTTGATATAAATATACAGTAGAGCTAACTTCAGCCTAGCTACTATGTATTGGTTGATATCATCACAAAAGCATCCTCCAATTCAAAATGATAAAATTATAATTTATTAATATTGATAATTTCAAAAGTAAAATTTATATTTTTATTACTTAAGTTTATCATAAAATTACTGTATAATCTAAATATTAGGTTTGTTCGTTTATCGCAATTGGTTGCCCATTGGCGCACATGGGCTTAAAACGTTGTTTGATTATAACAAGTGGGCTCTGGACGCAGTGGCGGATTAATGCAATTTTGTCGGATAATTGAATATAATTTATTCTATTCAAAAAATTAAATTAAATCTTTATGTAAAATATATTTGAAAACAATTTGTGAAATGTCAGATTCTCTCTCATAGGTGCCAAATTTGAAATTTCTTTTAATTCCTTAACTTCTATTGTTTCTATGTTCAGATTGGTATTGCAATTCTGTTCCAAATATAACGCCATTGTTTTCCTTAACCAAATTTGGTTAAAAACTCGATATATAAATTTTTATTTTCCAATCTATTTTATTTATTGAAAGTATAAGAAAAATATTAACAAAAAATGTCGAAGAAAGTAGATATGGAGCTTAAAAAGGTATTTAATAGTTTTTTTTCTAAATTTCAATATATTCTAATTTATAAAAATTATTTATTTTTTCTAAAGGCATTTGCTGAACTTCAACATAAAATGATGGAAACTTCACAAAAATTACGTTTAGCTGATGTTCAAATTGAGAATTTAAAACGATCAATGAATCATGCACAATTGACAGATAAAGAGATCAATGTAAGATTTTTATTTATTTATTTATTTTTGTCAATTCATATAATAAATAAATTCAAGTTTCAATAATGAAAAGATTTTAAAAAAAATGAAAGAATTCGTTATTAGTTATGAAAATAATAATAAAGGCTTTTCCCTTTATAGAAATTAATGATTGATATAGATAGAGTTGCTAAGCAAAATTAATGTTTATATTCGAATGTCTAATTTAATTTATTCACAAATTCTGAAAGGGAAAAAAGTCATTTTAAAGGTTAATCTGTTTGAATGATATAGGCCTAATGGAACTCTTTAATTTACACAGACGATATTTTTAGTCATAAATGATTTAATCAGGGACCTGCCTTGGTATTTTCGTACTAAAAAAAGATAGGATATATATGATATGCGAAGATAAATTTTCTTAACATAATATAAGGAGAAATATTATTTAAAAATGTACTTTATTTTGGTCCCAAGTAGTTCTCTTTTTATTTAGAAGTCTTAATATATTATAATAATATTTTTTATTTTTTAGTTATTGGATCAAAACACAAGAACATATCAGAGTGTTGGTCGAATGTTTCTTTTAACTGAAATTCCAGATATTAGAAAGAATCTCCAAAATAAAGTGGAAGTTTGCAATGAACGGATTAAAACTTTAGAGGTAATTTTTTTTTTAATGTCTTTAGGGCATCCAAGGCCATTTAGACCCCATCCTTTGATTGGTTATCAATATTTCTCCCTTGGGACCCCCAGGTCACCCTTAGAGGTAATTAAAGTACATATATATACAAGGTCAAAATCCGGACAAAATTGAATTTTTGAGTATATTAGAATTCAGGAGTAGGCGCTAATTGGCGTTAAGGTATACTAGATACGTCGGTAGGACGCTCAAAATGGCCGAGTTTGTCAAGTCAAGCTTGCAAGATTCATCCGTGGATGGAGGGTATGACCTCTAGGAGGCCGTACATCTTCCAACAAGACGATGCACCTGCGCATACAAGTCATTTAATCCAACATTGGCTCCCTGAAAACGTGGATATGTTTAGGTCGAAGGATTTGTGGCCTTCTAAAGTCCCAATCTGAACCCTTTTGACTCCCACGGAGGGTCGTTTTCGAGAGACAAACCAACAAGTCCAGGTAGCTTAACATAGCCGCCATCATGGCAGCCTTTGCGGCCATTGGACCGCGAACATTTGGCAGGGATAGGCTATTTTGAATAAGAAATCTCAAAAAGGACCTCCTAAGGAATTTCTATCTTTAATATTGACTGTAATAAACAACTTTTTCCATAAAACATTTTTTTTGTCCGGATTTTGCCCTGGCACCCTGTATAAGAGTCGTCGCCGACATATATCATTAATCCAATCCAGCTTATGGTGAGTATTCCGACCAGACCCTTGAAAGTCGTCTCACAATCCTTTCTTGACTTCCGCGCTCCCTGGAAAACTTTCTATATACCATCGGGAAGTAATATAAATAGGATGAGTTTGGGACCCTTGGACTATTGACTGCAGCGGTCTCTATATATTAATAAATAAATAAATATTGAATGCCCAAACCATAATTTGTTGTTGTTGTTGTTGTTGTTCTAGAATAACAAATCCTATTTGGAACGGAATCTTAAAGAAAGTGAAAACAATCTACGAGAAATGGTCCAGCAACGTAAAGATCAAGTGATACCTAATTAGAGGTCATCATTATCTTATTAATTCTCTCTCTTTATCTTTTATTTTAAGTTACAAAAATTGGCTTTCTTATTAATTATAATATGTAAATGTTTTCAAGAATGAAATCACTTGTTTTTATTTGTCCCCTTCTCCGCACCAAGTCCAAGTTTTCTCTGATCCCTTATTTAAAGTTATTACGATTTTTAATGGCTGGAAATATATATTAAATTGCAGGAAGCCAAGTCTATAATGTTTCGGGGGAAAATTGAAAAAATGTCTGGACGTTTGAGAGATTTATTTGGACTCCTTTTTTCTCTCCACTCCCATCTCTCACACCATTTGCTCTCAACAGCAACCATTATTTGGTACAAAGTCTTCTTTTTTATTGATAGGAGATCGCTGTCCATGTCCAATTCATTCTTTTTCGACATTATTTACTCTTAAATTTCAACGAATCATGTCGAATATGGCTACTATATAAAATAAAATATTTATTAAAGAAAAAAGTAAAAAAAAAATAGTTTAAAAATTCACCCAATTAGAGATTAGAATTAGAAAAAAACTGGAGAATATTCTCCATTTCGAGAACAAGCCATCAGAGTGGTTGTTTGCCCCAGGGCGGTGTCGGTATATTTTTCTGCAAACTCGACACCCCTGGTTTGCGCCAACGTACCAGTAATGCCACCTGCTATGACCTTATGATATCTTTCAAATGCCAGATGCGTAAAGGTTTAGTTACCATTGGTAGCTGATCGGATGTTAAGGCGAGGACCACAAAAGGTTTGCAAGAATTTGCTCAGTCTCTCAAATCGCCCACATTGAGATGTCTTTCATAGACTTCATTCAGGAATTGGGGGATGAAGGAAGACTATATTTGGAGCATGAAGGAACCAAGCGCCATTAGGATCGAAATTGAGATAATATCGCCATCTTGTAGGGAAAAAGATCTACTTTTTTATTTAAATCACAACATTATTACTCTGTTCACTTTTTTTTTTGTAATATAAAACAAGAAAAAGTCATTGCCATAGGGTTTGTTTACAAGTGTGCAAATGAATGTCTTATCTCACAGTCAGATTTAAGTTGATGGCGCTTGGTTCCTTCATGGATAACATCGTCCATTTAATAAGTTTCTGCAATATTTAAATTTGCCGAAAACAAGCCTTTTTTTTATTTATCATCAAATGACAAATCCTCGTGTACATAATTGGTAGACACCCTATAAAATTGAATTTTTAATACCTCTAAATGAATCACCCTGTACAATAATGTGAGGGGAGGGAATGCACTTAAAATACTTATTTAACTAAATATTTTAGAAATAATTTAATACTTTATGCCCTGTTTGTTTTTGTTATTAGGATAATCGAGCCGAAATAAACGCCCCATGATTGTTCGATCTCTTTTAGCAATATATAAAAATATAATTTTTTGAATAAAGACTAGAATTTTAAAACTAAAAACATTTTAACATTAAAAGAAAGATATAATAAAACAAAAAAAAAAAACTAGCTCCTGAGTTTTGCAAGTTGTGCTTCAATATCTTGGTCAGAGATTTTAGATTTTCCTGACCGATCAGAGATAGCTGATGGCGCCTCCGACATTTTACCAGAAATCTCAATGCCAATCTCATCTAAAACTTTAGAAATCACTTGTTGACTTTCCTCTTCATCGCCAGATTCATCCAACATTCCATCTAAAGTGTCGTTTACTAGAAAAATAAAAAATAAAAATTAGAAAAATTGACATTTCATTTCTCTTTCGTCAAACAATTTTTTTGTTTTGGTAATGATGACCAAATACCAGATCTGTTATTAAATGTTCAATAACAAAATAAGAATCAGCTTGTTTTTCAAAAACGTTGCCTTCGATCTGCTAAAAAACTTAAAGAATATTTTTACTGAATTATATTAATTAGGAATCGACCGAATATGCGGTTTCGCTTACGGTTTCAGTCAGTTTCGGCCAAAAACCAGCCGAAACCTGAGTCTGAAAAGATGGGATGAGACTCGCACGCAAAAAAAAAAAAAAAAAAAAAAAAAAAAACTTGAGGGAGAAAAAAATTGCGGAAATAATTTCTCTCCCTAAAAAAAGGCAAAATGATTTAAATAAGAGAAAGTAAAAAAGAAATATATCGAGTTAAAAATCTAGATGTTTCTATCATTCAAAAACCTGCGAAACGTCACATATATTAAACATTTCTATTTATAACTTTGTGTCAGGTAAAACCCTACACCACTTTCCCTTCAAACTTGATAAAAATATTTCTTTGATTTATTCTTATTTATTATTTTATTTAAAAAACTTAAGCAATCATTTGGAAAATTGCTCACTGAGGCTAACATTCGCGCCTCACAGTTTGGAAAACGCTCGATTAATTATTTAGTAGAAACAGCCAGTTTAATCCTAAAAAAGAAAATCTTCCAGGGATTAAACTAATAAATAACTTTTCCGTTTCTCCTAAATAATTAAACTAGTGAGGAAGCCAACAATAACAATTTATAGAAGGATGAGTAAAAAGGCCAGGCAGCTATTATTATTTCTTTATTGATATCAAACCCACAGCGACGTTTCGGTCGACTATGCGACCATCTTCATTGCTAGGGTTTAATCAATAGAAAACCTCTCAAGTTCTTTGATAGATTACATTCAGCGCCAGTCAGTAATTGTGATAAATCGTAAATCATAAATAAATGTCTATCAAAGAACTTAGAAGGTTTCTAATGACTGAACCCTAGCCAGGGAAGATAGAAGATGATCGCATAGTCGACCGAAACGTCGTTGTAGGTTTTATTCCATTAAAGAAATAACAATAGCTTCTTGGCCTTTTCACTCATCCTTCTACATATTGATTCCGCTATTCACCTCGCTCACATAACAACAATTTATAACATGGGACAATCGCAGCATTCTGATACCAGCCTGATGTTGGCTCCCTGGGTGGTCAGAAACTGTTAAGATCGCCTGATCTCAATAAAATATTGCTTGATCTTTATTTATTATTTCTGAATATATAAAAGAAAACTTTCAAGGATTCAACTCATATTTAATCTAACGAATCTGACATATAGAGTGCTAACGGAAGTGGCACTCGAAAATCTCAAGAAAATCTTCAAATCCAATAATAATTTATTAATTTGAAAAAAAAAAAAAAAAAAATATATATATATATATTACAGCACCGGATAAGATTTATTCAATATGGATAATAAATTCGTTGCAGATGAATAGCTCTATGCCTCATTTGAACGATTTCTGTAATTATAATCGGCGAGATTGTTTCCAATAATATTCTCAAAAGACAATTGATTAAATTTCTTATCAGAATCTCTTGTATAGATGATGACGCAATCATTTCCTCACGATAACGATATTCGTCTTCGAATTCTGGTAGTGAAAAATAATTGAGCATATGAATTAAAGCACCAGACGGCATCCGAAGCCGATAGACTTCAACAAGTGAAGTTGCTGCATTATTATTATTCTCTAATTGGGAGTGTTGCTTACTCATTTCATCGGTCATTTCAAGTTTCATAGCTGCATGGCCAAATTCACGTAAATCAGTTGCCACTTTCTCTGGACGGAGAACTTTGTTCATTTCTTGCATTGTTTTTGTTGCTGTGCCCATTGACTCAGCTAATTTCACATTGGCGCCCATTGCTTTATTTTGAACGCCGATGCTTTGTACCTTTGAAAACAAAACAAAAACAAAAATTAGTCGCTGGAAGATGAATATACACGTTTTGAGGTCCCCTGAATCCAAAAAAGTGGTTTTTAGAAAATGGTCTGTTTGTGTATGTGTGTGTGTGTTCAATTTAAAGCATGAAGAAATTGAGCTTGGAGGTTGAAATTTTATAATTAAT